>JAXGGT010000094.1:6374448-6399757 GCA_035583425.1 Marsdenia floribunda | reverse complement strand
CAGATTAAGGAAGGATTAACGGGAAGGGGATAGGTAAATGACCAAAATACCCCTATTAAAAGTCACCCACAACACAACTTAACGGAAAGTTTGGAAGATAACGGCCAAAGGACTACTTTGGCTAATTCGAAAATACTTAAGGGACTACTTTGACTAAAATTAAACATGAGGGACTATATCAGACAAAACTACATACTTAAGGGACTAAATTGGCCAATTATCCTAAAATTAAAATAGGGATTTGATTGTCTAAAAAATAAAAATAGAAACCTATTTGTCTAAACGATAATAATATGATAACTAAAACGATCAATTTTTCTTTTTCTTTTTTTTTTTTTTAATCCTTATTCCTTAAATATTTATACACAATTTTATCCTTTTGTAAAAATTTCTTCAAAAGTCATCACATGAAACATATTATGAAAAGACTCGACAAAATTAGAGGCAAAAATTTTAAAAAAAAATTATTATTTTAAAGATTTAAATGTATATAGAAATATTAGTTATTTAACAAAATTTTTAACAAATTTGAATAAAAGGATGAAATTATATAAATACTTATATAATAAAAATTAAAAAGAAAAAAAAAATGAAATTTTAGGACTAATTGAAAACATATATATAGTTTGAAGATGAAACTGTACAATTATCCTTTCCTTTTACAACTTCTCTTAAGTTCACATAACAACTAAGAATAGCCAAATTTAAAACCATACAACTTTCACTACTAATAAGTGGAAATAGGGTAACTTAAACACAACTACATAACTTCTAGAGTCATAAGTTCAAAAGTAAAACTACGATAATTGAGCTACACTTCTTCTTGTCAATCAATGCATAACTGACATAAGTTTATTTTATTTTTCATTTCACCTTTTAATATTCGGTAATTATTTTGGCCTTAACTGATCTAAAATTGAACCATATCAAACCCTTTTCTCAAAGATGCTCTCCTTAACACTTATTTCTTCATTTATAAAATTCAAACTCAACATTATTTGAGGACAAATCAAACTATTTCTACTTGAACTAACGGGTTGTTGGTAAATTTATTATTATTATTATTAACAATATAAACAAGGTAGTTCACCTATATATTACTTTAACAAATTTCTTTCAACAAAGATACTTGGTTGGAATTGACATATACAGCTAACAACATTTTAACACTATTTCACCAATATCAAATAGACAAGAAAGAGCAATAGTGCACACCACATATATATATATAGCCTTCAACCTCGATTTTTGCAACTTCCTTTCAAAAACCTCAATCTTCCTTAGCTTCCTAAATAAATTATATAACTAGAGTAATCACAATTGAACATCTTAGAGATACTATAGAAGGGTTGGTCAAGCAACAAAAATAGTTGTCATTCTTAATACAATAATAATTAAATTGAATAAAGCTTTTAAAGATAATTAGTTAATTTAATCCATTAATTTATATACTTGGAACAATTAAAATTCTTATTTTTTTATTATTAGCCAACAATGTCCATTCACAGCACTAAATTCTCTTATATACACCTAAAAAAAAAACAAAACACTTTGATAGCAAATAAATATAAATTAAGGGATCTTATTAACTATAAAAAAAATCAAGAAAAAAAATTATAAGTTAAATTCTATATTTTTATTTTTATAATAAATTAACTATTCTAATCAATTTTTTTTAAATAATTCAAACGTTTTAATTATGTATTTATTTATAGACGTTCTCAATACTCAATAAAATAACTCTTATAATTACATTAAAAAAAATATATAACTAAAATGATTGAGTTATTTAAAAAAATAAATAAATTATAAAACCAAAGAGAAAAATTTTCCTTTTTTAAATGAGCAACAAAATGACTATTTAAAAAAAAAAAAATCAAAACAAAATTTATTATAAAATTAAAAAGCTTAAAAAAATACTTATAATAGCTGATCAAAAAATAATGATGGGACTAAACAGTCCATTTTGCCTTATGTCCTATACCCATCATTGAACAAATTTCTAAATTTCATTTCTGACCAAAAATTACTCTCTTTTCAACCAAATTTTAAATACTACATATATACTTCAGATTTAAAAAAAAAAAGAAAGGAAGAGAATAGAATCACATTCCAACAGGAAACACATGACCTATTCATCACATGTATAACATGAAATTCCATTGAAGACATACAACAATTAACCATGTAATATATCAGAAATCCATCACTGCCATTTTCCATTCATATGTCTTCATCATATAAGGATTGAACTACTACTCATAAACCAGAAACACAACAAATTAAGATTCATAGAGAGAGATGTTCAGCAACAAAAGCAACGCATACACCACACACACACACAGATAATGTCAGAAAAAAAAAAAAAAAAAAAAAAAATTCCCAGATTCCAAAACTCAGGGCACCAAAAGGGGCAATATAATTGCTTTCCATAATCTAGTCTTCCTTCCCCAACAAAGCAAGGAGGAAAGATTTGTAGTGGCCGGAAGTTTCCTTGGAGATTGCTTGCTCCAGAGCAACACTGTTTCTCTTAAAGTAAAGTTCTTTGATCTCCCTCAAGTTCTTCTCGGCCCTTGCGACTATCACTCGAGTGATTGCATCCTCATCCGTCCCTGGCTTGTTTATTGCATTGCGAAGCACCTGGAAATGGAAAAATTATCCCATCCCATAGGATTAATGCACTGGTTATTATTGGTCTCGATGAACAGAACAGATTATAGAAGTATCTATTTACCTTCTCATAGTACTTCTGAGGATCATTGATGCACCTTATGGCTGTAAGCAGTACTTCTAAGTATTTATTCTTTGGATCTTCCTTCAGATGCTGAAATAGTTTTCAGAAGCATATAAAATAAAATTCAGACGCTACTCAAACTTTATCGAGCACTACTTTAATTACAACAAAGTAGTCTCATCAAAGTTACCTTAGTGATTGCAGTTCCATGGCTATCCTTGTAGTTATTTAGAGTGGCCACAATCTGAGCATTGCTTCTGGTAGTCAAGATTCTGATGACTTCTTCGTGATTGAAATGCTTTTTTTTCATGATATTCTCAAGTACCTCAGCTTCAGACTCTGCCAATTTGACATTAATCTCACCACCACCATACTTGTATGGACTTGCTAAAGCTACCAAGAACTAAAATGAAGCCAAGAAAAAACCAAAAAATCCCATCAATTAATTTATATTTGATTGGTATAAAAAAGGGAAAAAGGGGAACATATGATTTAATGATACAGACTTGTCGCACATCTCCAGTGGCGTGCTGAGCAAGATCCTCTTCCAGAGAACGCTTGTAGCGATTCTGATAGGCCCTCTTCACAGCTAAAAACTCTTCAGGATTATAAATGCATGCAAATTCAACAACTACACGGTAATCAGATTCCTTTATAGCAACATTTAGTAGCACAGCATCGCGATCCTCTGGATCTAACATCCACCTATAGACTGCTTTCTATGATTATATGCAAAGAAAGGAAAATTTTCGTTAATACATAAAGAGTGGTAAATGAAACCCCAAAATCAAGCATGTAGATTCTGTCTGTTAATCTAAAACTCTTAAACTTATCATTAGAAGAAAGGCAAGGATGTCAACAGGAGAGCTTCAATCTCCTCTAACTCTGAGTGATTATTGTTTTTATATACTAAATGAGTATATATCAGGTTATGAACAAGCATTTTCTTGTCACCCTAGACAGCATTTCAGAGAAAGAGAGATTGGCTCTGTTAATCAGACCTTTACCCTCTAAACTCTGAAGTAAAACAACTCAAAAATTGGTAACTAGAAGTATTAAAGATGGTAAAAGGTATAAATTAGAGATAAAGAAACCTCAAAATGACCGGTGAGCTCTGACTCAAGGCGCTTGACAAGATCATCCTGATACTGTTCCTGGTAAGCCTGCTTGATCAACTTCCTTTGAACCCAGTTTCTGTGGCCAATTACTGATATAATAGCCTTCTCATTTGTTCCCCACCCTAAATGATTTCACATATAAACTTAGATAAAAATTTTAACCAAAACAAAAACAAAATACCCCATAGAAAAGAAACTATTATTAAAACAAAAAGATCAGTGTGTATATATATATAAAGAAAAGAACAAAATGCCACACAGGATGATCTAATGGTTTACGATTCGATGATCAGTAATTTCCAAACACCAAACAATTGCCAATCGACTATATCATGATCAATATAAAAACCCCTCATTTGAGATTTTATGGACAGAACAAAAAGTACTAAAAGGGGGGGTTTTAAACCACAAATCATAAGTTAAGAACTAAAAAAAAAAAAGAATTCATCTTGGCCCCCAAAAACATGCCAAAAGAAGGAAATAATCTGAGATGTTTCATTTACCTTGACAAGCCTTCTTGAGAGCTTCAGCATCAGCAACAGGAGAGGGATGCTCAGGGAAGATGAGAGTAGCCATTGCTGAATGAATCCTTAGTTATTATCGATGGATTTGTGAATATGTGTGGAAAATCGTGTTGGGGTTCGGTGGGATTTATAGCAGCATGCAAGATCAGCACATAGCTGACGATATTTATTGTTGAAAGTAACGCCTTTTTTCAAAAGCCAATGAATTTAAAATTGAAAACAGCCTAACAACTACATGAACCAAAGCATTTTCGTATAAATCCAAAATGCAACACAGCTATGGAAAAATAAAAAGATAAAAAAACCACTTGATACGTGGAATGCATTTCTTGAAAAGCTGAAGATGCTTCTTGCTGGGTTCTTTTGACGGGTTTACTGATATAGAAATGGAAAAGAGACTCGATTGCACATGGAAATGATGAATGGTATATATGAAGGCCTAATAGTGCCCCTCTTTAGTCTTTCCCCTCGGAACCACAGTAACGTAAATCAATTAAAAATAAATGACAAAGGGTTAAGTGTATCAGCAATAATAAAGTCTACCCGAATATGGAAAAAGGTACCTATCTGGCTTTTGAAAGAAAACAAACTCCCACATGGAAATTATTAAAATTTTTACTAAAAGAGTTCAGAGAATCAAGTAGTAGTTTAATAGTGTGACTTTTCTTATTTAGATGCATCTATTCGCTTGTCAAGTGGAGGACTTGGGTTTGATTCTCACTTGAGACGGCCTTGTGCCAAATTTCAGCCCATGCACCCTAATTTTGGAGATATACCCCCATATA
Source organism: Marsdenia floribunda (assembly GCA_035583425.1). NCBI lineage: Eukaryota > Viridiplantae > Streptophyta > Magnoliopsida > Gentianales > Apocynaceae > Marsdenia > Marsdenia floribunda. The sequence goes on along the minus strand of JAXGGT010000094.1, from coordinate 6,394,596 downwards.
TTCCTCTCCAATTAGTCGATAAAAATATCGAGTTACCAAAAACAACAGAAAAAGAAAAAGAATCCTTAGAATAAGGTAAATTTAATTTTCTACTGTATATTACTCCTACAATAATAATTATTACTTATTAATTAAAATATGTGAGGGAGGACAATTTCAAAAGAAAAATTTCTGATTTTAGTCCTGTAGTTATTTACGTTTCCCGAACTTGGTCCTAAATCTTGAAAATACCTAACTAGATCCTATAACTATTTTCAAATTCTGAAGTAGGTCATTCCGGTTAAAATTCTCCCATTTTCCAGCACTTCCAATCACGTGAGATATACATGCCCTCTTTTTTTTGGGCATTTTCGATAATCTCTTCCATCCCTTCAAAAAAAAAAAAAAAAAATTATAAACTAACTCCCCACCACTGAAATTTCTTCTTCTTCCTCTTCTTCACTTCACTATAATGGGGAGTTAGTTTATAATTTTTTATTTTTTTGGAGATGGAAGAGATTACCGAAAATGCCCTCAAAAAAGAGGGCATGTGTATCTCATGTGATTGGGAGTGTCGGAAAAGGGGAGGATTTTGGCCGGAATGACCTACTTCAGAATTTGAAAATAGTTATAGGATCTAGTTAGGTATTTTTAAAGATTTAGGATCAAGTTCAGGAAACATAAATAGTTACAGGACTAAAATTGAGAATTTTCCATTTCAAAATTTCACCATTAATTTGCAAGTCTTCAAGTTCATTGTTGTAAGGAAAAAGGAAAAAAAGAACAAAACTATGCACACTTAAGAGTAGCAAAGGAGCAGCATCATGAGAACAAGGGTAGTCTAGTAGAGTGGCTCTCCTTGTTTAGGTGTTTTTACTTGGCTTGTTAGTTCGAATTTATTTTACCAAGAACGATTTTGTGCTGAATTTTAGATAAATGTTGTATTCTTAGAGATCTTTCCCCCTAAATCTCTTTCGAATTAGTTGATAAGTATGCCTGACCACCATAAAGGAGCAGCACCACATCATACTAGTGCTTACCTTCTATCAACCACAACAATAAATAAGCCGTTTTACAAAGTTAATCTTTCTTTGGCGTTTCGTTGTATTTTTCTTGCTTTCCATTTTTCTCCCTCTCCCAAATGGATGCATAAATCGATCTATATTATCGAAACTCAAATCTAAGATCTAAAACGATTGAAGACATCCACTTACTACCAATAACGTTAAAAGGATGTCTCATCTACTTTGTGAACACCCCGACCCTTGCCCAACACTCACCCCAAGATGAAAATCCCCAACAATCATAGAACTCTGTCTTATTTTCGAGCAAAGGAATTTCACATACATCAAAAGTATTGATATATAACATCGATTTTGTCATGACCCGGACCCACGAGCCCGTGTCGCGACTATGGGCTTGGCAGTACCCACGGTCAACTACTTGGCACCGTCCTCGCTATACCAAAAGGGATATCCCGAGTTGACAATGACTACCTAGGCCCACACATATATTCCATGACATATTCATGTATACTTCCGATGTGGGACGGGTATCACATTCCCCCCTTCTGATACCACTAACTGTCATGCCCCAAAATCAAGGCGTGGTACGACCGTACCCTCAAGGTTTCCCTTAAGAGCACAAGGTTTTTTTCACAACACTATCCAGAAATTTAATGCTAAATGTGGAACGAAAGAAATCTAAATCCTCAATACAAGTGATAATTCCAAAAATAAATATGAAGACAATGTCATAACTATAATCTTCCAAAGAAATTCTGAAACAGAGTTAGGGGGTACAATTCCAAAATAAAATTCTAATCTAATTACAAGAATTGAAGTTTCCACTTATTCTCTTACTCATCATTACTAACATCTACAAAAAGGAGAAATAAAGGGGAGGTGGTGAGCTAAAAAGCCCAGTGAATAAATAGAATATCCAATTTCCTTGTTTTTCAAAACATCAGAAAATCAATAACTGAAAAGAATAATTTTCAAAATTATCAATTAACAAATCAAAAGAGGCTTCCCTTTTACAAATCAAAACAGAAAAATAAAATATCACAAATTCAAGTTCTTTTCTTTTAGTAGGCTCAAGCAAGTAGAAGGACTCGTAGGTTTAACCGAATTCGGCCCTAATTGTACTCCCGCCAAGACGGCCAGAACTTATATCAAAGTGTGAGCTTTTTCACCATGCTCAATGGGTTCAAAAACATATAGTTTGGAAACATGTTTCCTCCAACTAATTCCTAAACAGACTTAAGCCAAAAACTTACAATTTTGGGGAAAGCTTAAGTCAATTTCAACAAAATATGTTTTCTTTCAAAAAAAAAAGAAATAAATAAAGAAATAGAATTCTTTGTTATACCCGTCCCACATCAGAAATATATGTGAATATGTCATAGAATATAAGCATGGGTCTAGGTAGTTATTATCAACTCGGGATATCCCTTTTGATACAGCGAGGACGGTGCCAAGCAGTTAACCGTGAGTACCGTTAGGCCCATAATCAAGGCACGGGCTCGCGGGTTCGGGTCATGACAGATTTCTTACTAACTTATTTGCATGACTCAAAGATAACTCATGAAACAAGGAGAACACTCACAAGAAAGAATGGTTTCCCCCAAATGTGGCTGACTTAACTAACCCACAAAGAATCAAGTGGACAAAGATAAGGCACAAAGTTTTCATGTCTCAAAACTGGGATATTACATGATTATATCCTTAAGGTTTTTTTAAAGAGCACACGGTCTCTATCTCAACTCAAAACGTAAATAATATTTCAAAAACTAAAAAAAATAACAAATTTAAATCAAGAAATATGTCTCAAAAGAAATTCCAAAAGGAAATATTGTAATCTCCCAAGAAATTAAAATAGGGTTAGGGCTACAACCTCAAGTTTATTAAAAACTAAAGACTAAACAAATTCAACGGAGTAGCTAATTAATCAATCCCAAAACAAATAATTAATTGAAGAATTCCAAGATTAAAAACGAAAATCATAAACTTTACTTATTCTCTTATTTATCGTTACAAGAATCTACAAAATAAGAGAGAATAGACGAAAAGAAATAAGTTAGAAGCCCAATGAATAAATATAATATGATTTTTCCTTATTTTTCAAAATACCAAAAAATCGGTAAAGGGAAAAAAAAAAAAAAAGGCATGTTTTCAAATAACCAAATAACTAATCAAAACAAACTTCCCTTTAACAAATTTAACAAATAGACAAAAATATCACAAATTTTAAATACTTTTCTTTTAGGTAAGCTCAAACAAGTATAAATACTCGTTGATATAACCGAACTTGATCATCCCGTCAGATAGGCTCAGACATATAAAAGTGAAAACTTTTTCATCATATTTTATGGGTTTAGAACTTATTAAATTTAGAACATGTTTCTCAAACTAATTTCTAATAGACTTGAGTCAAAAAAATATATATTTCTCTAAGGAAGGCTTCAATAAATTTAACAAGAATTTCACAAACTAAAAAAAAAATCAAAAAATTCAAAACTTTTAAGAAAATAATTCTTGAAAGAAATAATAATAAATAAATAAAATATGAAATTAATAATAATAATTAAAATAGAATATCTCAGCATCATCGAAACTAAGACGTATATATATATGTATATATAATCAAATATTGGTTTAATATATATATATAATAAAAGAAAACAGTAATATATGTATAGCAAGAGGTTGCCGCTACCTAACCTAACCAATAAAATAATAATAATAATAACGCGGTACTCAAGATACCAAGAAGATATCTGCGCCTCTGTCGCTTCTTTCTTCCTTTTTTTTTTTTTTTTTTTTTTCCTTAAAAAATATTCTTTTCTATATTTTTTTAAGATTTAAGAGGAGAATTTTTAAAAAATAGGATGAGTCAAAGGGAATAAAAATTTTTTTAAAAAAATTAATTATTTCATTCAAAATATAAAATATGAAAGGAACAGAAATTCAAGAATTTTATTAAGGAGATTGAATACGAAAAAAAAATCAAATATTCTATTTACACACCACCATAATTGCAATAAAAATTTGGAATCTTGATATCTGAGTTCCAACCTAAATATCATAAAATCGATTTAGGCTCTATCTAATAAATCTAATATATCAAATTTAAACCTAAAGGAATTGAAAAATTGATTTACCTCGTTAATATTTGTTGATTGGATTCCCTCTGACTGTTCTCGTAGATTGACCACCTCTTAAAACGTAGACGAAGCATAAGATCTCTGAAACTAATACCCTGATAAAGGAATAGAAAATAAAACTAATTCTTTTAAATGATAAATTAAAACATATTAAAAATAAATATCTGTCATTTAAAATTGTGACTTTCCTTACTTGCCCTGATTAAAGGAATTGGGCATTACATTCTATCCTCCTTAAAAAAAGTTTTGACCTCAGAAGTTAACTAACCTTCTTCAAACACATAAGGATACTTTTGTTTCATCTCTTCCTTGAGTTTCCATGTAGCCTCTCGAACTATGTGATTAGTGCATTGAACCTTTACATAGGGAATCACCCATTCTTCTCAATACTCGATCCATCCTATTCACAATCCTTAGTGGAAGTTCTTGATACGTTAAGTCCTCTTGCAGTAGCTCTACCTCCAATATATGATATGGATCTGATATGTATTTCCTCAACTATGATATATGGAATACATTATGAACTCATGATAGCTACTGGGAAGGGCAATCTGTAGGTTAATTCACCAACTCTTTCTAAAATCTCGTACAAACCAATGAATCTCAAGAAAGTTTGCCACCACTTCCAAAACATATCACTCCTTTGGTAAGCGAAACATGAAGATAAACCTTTTCTCCAAGAATAAATTCTAGGGTTCTCCTTCTATTATTAGCCCAACTCTTTTGACGATCTTGAGCTACCTTCAACCATTATCGAATGAATGATACTTTTTTCGAGGTTATCTGTACTAACTCCAGCCCAACAACCGACATCATCCCAACACAAAAGTGATCTACACTTACATCTGTATAACACTTCGTAAGGTGACATTCCCTAACTTGCTTAGTAACTGTTATTGTATGAGAATTCCACCAACATCAAATAGTCAATCCAACTACCCTTGATGTCCAAAATGCAAGCTCTCAACATGTCTTTCAATGTCTGAATTGTTCTTTCCGATTGCCCATCAGTTTGCGGATGATAAGCAGTGCTAAGATTTAAAGTTATTCCCATAGCTTGATTAAAAATTTTCCAAAATCGTGACACAAAACGAGTATCTCTGTCTGATACTATACTCACTGGTACTCCATGAAGTCGAACTATATTATCCATGTACATCTTCACTAACACATCCATCGATGCAGTTACCTTCACAACATAAAGTGAGCAGATTTAGTCAAACGATCCACAACTAACCATATGGTATCCTTACCAATTCTTGTCCTTGGAAGTCTCGTCATGAAGTCCATGGTATATATTTCCACTTCCATATAGGAATTTCTAGTGGTTTTAACAACCCAATTGGTCGTTGATGTTCTGTTTATACACTCTATGACAAATTGTAGAAAAAGAAGTTTAGATGAAGAAAAAACAAAATTTTCTTAATGTATTGATTATATACAGAAGACAAGTATATATAGAAGGTTGGTCTATGGCAATTGCTATAATTTAGCCTAGAAAAATATATAGACAACTGTGAACTCCTAAACTTACGGCTTATACTAGAAAACAAATAATTAGGAAATCTACCCACATCTATCACTACTACAACAGGAAACAAATATATAGGAAAAAAATCTTCATATCATATCTTCCAATACTCTCCCTCAAGCGGGATCCAGAGGATTAATGGATCCAAGCTTGCTAAACAATCAGTGATATTGTGCACAAGGTAGAACTTTGGTGAACACATCTACAAGTTGTTTACTAGTTTGCACATAATGGGTGATATAAGCTTAGACTGAACTTGTTGACGAATATGGTGATAGTCCACTTCAATATTTTTTGCTTTTTCATGAAACACTAAAGTTGCTATGATATGCATATGGTAGTCCGATTATCATAAAAAAGGGTTATCAGAGTAGTACAAGGAAAATCGAGGTCTTCAAGAAGATGTTTAAGCCATACAAACACACAAGCTACCATGGCCACAACACGATACTCAACTTCTGCATCGAGCTACTACATGTTTTTTTTTTTTTTTTTTTTTGCTTTTCCAAGAGACTAAATTACCATCAATGAATACACAATAGCCAATAGTAGATCGACGATCAAGAGTATTCCCGATCAAGTTCAAATTAGCATACCCCATAATGTTTGTGTGCCTGTTTTTGGTCCTTATTATCCCACGTCCTATAGTTCTCTTCAAATATCGCAATATATGTTTCACCATACACAAACGATGAACAGTTGGTGTATGGTGTATGCATATGTTGACTAAAAAGGATTACAACAAAGGAAATGTTAGGTCACATGATAGTTAAATAGATAAGCTTTCCTACAAGTTTTTGATAATATTGTGGAGAATCAAGAGCTGCTCCCATTGAATCAAGCTTTAATTTACTATCTAGAGGAGTAGCTACAGATTTAGCATGTAGCATACCAGTGTCTTGAAGCATATCCAAAATGTATTTAAGTTGATTGAGAAAGAGTTCTTTGTTGGAAGTTGTCATTTCAATGCCAAGAAAATATTTTAAAGAACCAAGATCCTTGATAGGAAATTGATGTTGGAGGTTCTTCTTCAATTGAGCAATCAAATTAGCATTATTCCTAGTGATTATAAGATCATCAACATAAATGAGCACCGTCAGTTTTTCAACCTTTCCAAGTTTGACATATAATGAGGAATCAACCGAACTCATTCAAAAACCAAGAACTTCAATAGCAGAACTCAACTTAGCATGCCATGCACTGGGACTTTGCTTCAAACCATAAATAGATTTGTGGAGTTTACAAACCAATTTTGATGACCAAGGGGAAGTTTCATCAATGCTTCTTCTTCAAGATCGCCATGTAAAAAGGTATTTTTTATGTCCATTTGAGACAAGGTCCATCCATTATTGATAGCAACTGACAAAAGAACTCTAACAATTGTCATCTTGGCAACTGAAGCAAAAGTCTCCTTGTAATCAACACCGAATTTTTGAGAAAATCCTTGCGCCACAAGGCGTGTCTTATGACAATCAAAAAATCCATCTAAATTGAATTTGGTTTTAAAAATCCATCGACTACCAATTGCATATTTACCACGTGGAAGAAGCATTATACTCCAAGTTCTATTTTATGCAAGTGCAACTCGCTCTTCCTCCATAGCTTTCTTCCATACAGCTTGGGAATGAGAGTTTCTAGACTCATGAACATTAGAGATAGCTGTAAGAAAAGCTCTATGTGAAGGCGATAATCTTTGATAAGACAAAAAAATTGTAAGAGGATATCTTATTGTGTGAACAACATAATCTTGCAATTTTGTGGAGGATGACGATTCCTTGGAGGGTTACTTCGAGGAGCCAGTGATTAGCCTTGAGTGTTTAAAGATAGCTGCTCATTTGAATTTATACGAGCTTCTTGGGGGTATAACATCAATAGTATTTAAGGAACCATTACTGTTTCTTACAATCGGTGAAGAGTTATCAAGTGTAACTTGAGCTGATGTATCATTTTCTGAAAGTAAATCGACTGAATGTTCAAGGCAAGGCTCAACTTGCGGTAAAAGAAATAATTCAATCAGTATCTCCCCCTAATTAGAAGTCACAAAGTATGGACTTGTTTCAACAAATCGAACATCTCTACTGACAGAGAGTTTCTTATTGGCAACATCATTGTTTGTGAATATTCCACGAATATACAGTTGACTGCTCGTGGATCAAGTTTGTCATGATGAGTCATATGCACAAATTACAATAGGTGCAACCAAAAATTTTTAATTGAGAAATGTCCGGCTTCTTGACTTGCAATATTTTAAGAGGACACTTATCATCTAGCACACAACTAGGTAAATGATTAACAAGATAAGTGGCAGTAAGGACTCCATAAGACCAAAAAGACTTAGGAACATTCATTTGAATGCATTATGGCTCTAGTCTTCTCTAGTAAATCACGATTTTTACATTCAGTAACCCCATTTTGTTGGGGGTGTGTGAATACAACTGGTTTGATGCAATATGCCGTTAGACTTTAAGTAATTTGTCATGTCATAAGATGTGTATTTGGTGCCATTATCAAATTGAAGAATTTTTATAGAAGCTGATAATTGAGTAGCAACCCACATGTGAAAATCTTTAAAATAACTAAAAAATTCACCTTTTGATTTCGATAGGTAGACCCAAGTAACTCTTTAAAAATTATCAATAAAGGTTAAAAAATATTTAAAACCATCAATGAAAATGGAAAAAGGTCCCTATACACATCAAAGTAAACAAATTCAAAAGCTCAAGTAGTTTTAGCTAATGAAGGATTAAAAGGAAGCCTAGCAAACTTAGAATAATGACAGATCTCACAATCACTAGTTCCCTTAGGCAAATTTGGAGTAATTTTTTTAAAAATAGACTCTAATGGATGTGCAAGACTATGGTGCCATAAGAGATGCTCGTTGATAGGATAGGAAACAACTTGAAAGCCTTTTGAAGCCCAAGAATCAAGAGAAAAATAGTAAAGTCCATGTAAATGAAATTCTTCACCAATCATTTTCTTGGTGACAAGGTCCTGAAAGATAACCTTGTCAGGGGTAAATATAACTTTACAATTAAGAGAGGGTGTTAATTTGTGAACAAAAAGCAACTGCAAGGGAAAAGAAAGAACATAAAGAATATCAGATTCTATAGTATCTAAGACAAGATTGATTTTCCCTTTACCCTTAACAAAAGCACCCTTTCCAATTAGCTAAAGAAACAAAAGAGGAAGTTGAACAAGGATTAAGGTCATGAATATTAGCTAGTTTATTTGACATATGATCAGTAGCACCAGAACACAACCTAAAAGTCATGCAAAAAAATTAATTATAGTGTAGTAAGAAAAGCAGTTAGAATACCTTGGTTGTTTTCAGAGTTTGAATAAGTTAAAAAACCAACAAATTTACTAATAAGTGCAGTTGGTTCATCATGAACTGGGTTAACAACTCCATCTTATATTATTCCTTGACTATGCTTTTCCTATAAATAACTAGCAAAGTCATTAAGACAGGCAACAATGCTAGAAGAAAAAGATTCAACAATATGGTTTACCAGATGAGCCTTATGATTAGTGATTCATTTGTGATCACCTCCCTTCTTATCCTTTGCAAATTTAGGCGCCTGGGTGAAAATTCGAACAACGATCCATTGAATGACCAAGAGACTTTCAATATTCACATTTTAGGTTTGGACACTTGCCTTTATAGGATTTTCTTTCAGAAGGTTGATGAGAAATATAAGCACGAACTTCAGGAACATTGTAATCACGAGACATAACCTTTTGATGAACTTCTTCATGTTAAATAGAAGCACAAATACTTTTTAAGGATGGAAGTTCAGCATTCATCAAAATATGACACTTGAAGACCTCAAAATCAGAACCGAGACTTGCCAATAGTTGGAAAATTAGATCTTCTTTAGTTTGTTTTTGCAAAACTATTGGATCAATGGTGTGGGGTTGATAAACTTCCAATTCATTCCACAATGATTTTAATTTTTCCAAGTAGGCTAACAAAAAGGTTTGCCATCTTGATGAAGATTAGCGATATCTTATTGAACTTGAAAATTTTGTGCAAAGTTATTTTGATTACCATACATGTCTCGAACAACTTCCCGAAGATCCAAAGAAGACTTAGAATTAGGGATGGCAATAGGGCGGAGATTTGCGGGAGACTCCTTCCCCATCTCCATCCCCATTCCCGATTCCCATATATATTTCCCATCCCTTACGCGTAATTATTTTTACATTTTATCCCCGACCCCAACGGGGATTGGAGATCACCACAGAGATTTTTCACCGCTATATTTCTTATCAATTTTTTAAAAAAATTTTTAATTAAATTATTAATAAAAAATTATTAATAAATTTCGTAAAATAAAAAATAAAGTATTTAAAATTTTAATATAATCTTTTTTTAAAAAAAATTATAAAATTAAACTTTAAAATAAAATAAGAAAAAAAAAAAATAACATTTCTAACTTTTCAATATAGAGATAGGATTTTTCATTAATTCATATAAAAATAAAATTATAAATATTATTAAATTATAATTTTGTAGAACTAAAATTTTAAAATGATAGTTATGAAAATATATATTTATAAATAATTATATTTTATGTATATACTAAATTTAATGTGATCATTTTATAACTATTTATATAATATATATAATTTTTTCATATTAAATATAGAAAATTTATCGATTCAATCCCGTAACTATTTTTGTTAATTAACTAAAGTCCAAAATATTTTTTTTTAACCTGGTAAGTCCTATTTCTTTTTACAGGCAATCTATTAAGTCCTTTCGGCCAAAAATTTAAACTTTTTGGTCAAAATTCATTACGTATCGGGCATGTGATGATTTTTGGAGGGGATAAAATAGTTCAAATACTGTTCTTCTCTCTGTTTCTCTTTGAACTGAGAAGCGGAGAGAATAGCTAGGCCATTGCAGAAGGTGAGAAGCTAAACCCCAATAGATTTAGAGTTCCGTAGCATTGTGAATATTTATTGTGCAATTTATTTCGTTCAAAAGGCATCGACATCATCGTCACTGCTTTATTATTAGGATCATCATCATCAGAACCCGACATATGATGAATTTTGACCGAAAAGTTTAAATTTTTAGCCAAAAAGACTTAATAGGTTACCCATAAAAAGATATAAGACTTACCAGATTAAAAATAAATATTTTGAATTTTAGTTAATTAACAAAAATAGTTACAGGACTGATTCGGCCAATTTTTCTATTAAATATTTAAATGAAATTTTTAAAATGGAATCACTATATTTATTTAAAAATTTGATGATATGATATTATGTGTTTGTAATCTTGTAAATAAGACGTCATATTTAAAAATTAAAATTACTATAATAATATAATTTTATTTTTATTAAATATAGGATTAAGAAATATTTAATATTATGGTTGTTATTTAATTAGTTTGTAGCCAATTTAGTATTTATGAAATAGTTATTTTTAAAAAGAAAAAATTCAATCATTATTATGATAGTTATAATTTTATTTTAAGTATATATGTTATATATATAATTAAAAAATTATATATTATAGTTATTATTTTATTAATTTGTATTTAATTTAATATTGACTAAATAATTATTATAATTTATTTTTAAAATTTTTAAATAATTAATTATTATGATTGCTATATTATTTTATTTTTATTATAAAGATATAATTAAAAATATTATATATATATATATATATTTTCGGGGTGGGATAGAGATCGAACGTTAATACCATCCCCGGCTCCATCCCTAATTTTGTCTTTCGGGGAATCATTATTCCCATCCCAAACTCGGTCAAAGTGAGGATTCCCTGGTCAAAACGAGGTCGAGATACGGGTTCCCCATCGGGTATGATTTTGATTGCCATCCCTACCTAGAATAACTAAAGATTTCAACAAGGTTATGTTCCATTGAATTGAGAATCCAAAACATAACCATTTGGTCTTTACTCTGCCAAGATTCATACTCTATCAAATTAAAAATAGGAGGTTGTTCCTTCCCATTGATAAATCTCAGTCTTGATCTCCCACCAAGGGCAATAGTGATTACCCATGACCAAGGAAGATAATTAAATTCATTCAACATTATCAAAGTCACCTTTTGAGAAATGTTGACATCACTTTCAATAGCTACACTTGAGGAGGCAACAATGACCTCCTTTGATAATCTAATTGTATCGATACTTTCTTCGTCAACCATGACAAAAGTAGAAAAGAAAAAAGAAACACAGGATCACTGCTCTAATATCATGTAGAAAAAGAGGTTTAGATAAGGAAAATAAACAATTTTTTTAGTGTATTGATTATATACAGAATACAAGTACATATGGGAGGTTGGTCTATGACAATTGCTATAATTTAGCCTAAAAAATTGCATAGACAACTGTGAATTCCGAAAGTTACGGTTTATACTAGAAAACAAATAATTAGGAGATCTACCCATATCTATCACTAGTACAATAGGAAATAAATATACAGAAAAAAAAAATCTTTATATCATATCTTCCAATGCAAAGTTATCCCCAAGAGGACATATTTAATGCCCCATATTGATCATCTTGTTGATGCCACTTCCGAATTCCACCTCCTATCATTTTTGGATTCACCCAAAGTTGCCACAAAATACAAATAATAGTTGATGAGGACAGAAGTTACTTCATAACCCCAAATGTTGTATGCTTTTTTTTTGTATTCGAAACCCTAAACCATAAGTTGTATATGCGTGGATTGTATGTCAGCCTTTCTGCTAGGATTTGGCATATGGACTTCATTTTTTTTTTTTTTTTTTTAACAAATCTGTATCTATATTTGATGAGGGAAGATGCATGTGTTCAGAGTTAAGGGAGGGGTTGGGAAGAAGAAAAAGGAAAGAGAGGCAAGACAAAGAGAAGATGAGCCAAGGAGGCAAGAGGACGGACATTAGTTTCCAAAAGTCATTAGAACTCATGAAAACGATTCAAATACAATGCTTTTTGCGAGTGAAAATCACTCCTTTGCTAGATCTTTGATAGAAATTGAACTAAATGATTCATAATCTCTCGAAATGAACTTTCAAATACAATGTAATTTGAATGAACTTTCAAAAAACATGTTTTTTGATAAAAGCAAAAGTCATGAAAGTTCATTCAAATTACATTGTATTTGAAAATTCATTTCGAGAGATTTCGAATGCTTTATTTCAATTTCCTTCATAACCCCAAATGGTATATGCTTTTATGTGATATTGAAAGCTCATTGGATTTGAAATGAACTTTTTGGCGTTTCAAGAGATTTGAACTCATGTTTTTAAAGGTGGAATGCACAAAAGTCATTATAACTTATGAAAACGATTCAAATACAATGCTTTTTGCAAGTAAAAATTGGTGCTTCTATTGTAGAGCTAAAGGTGTGTGTGTGTGTGTTTTTTTCCCTTCCCCCCCCCCTCCTTTTTTTTTCCATAGATAAGTCACTAACTTTGCATTCAGTTTTGTCACAAATAATGTTGCTCATTGTTTAGCAAAGGTTGAACTTTGGTAGTCAGGTTTGTTGGATTGGTCTTCACATCCCTATGTTATGGATGCATTGAACACTGATTAGCTTTTGATTCATGAATGAATTATGTTTGTTTTCTCAACAAAAACAAAAAAACAAAAAAAAAAAGTCACAACTTTGCATTATACTTTGAATACATATAATTCTTCATCGATTAATATAAGTTGTCTTTGGTTCTCTACTCCACAAAGTTTTCCGTTTGTTCTCTATTATCCTACTTTTTATGGGGTTGTCATTTCCATGTACGTAGGCTATGTGCCCGGGTTCATGTGACACAGGCAAAGGTAATGAAGAAGGAGACAAAGAAGAACATGTCCTTGAGAAAGTTATAGAAGTAATTCATTATTGTCCTTCATATTCCACACTATTATAGTGTACTTGAACCTAGTTTAATTTGTCCTCATTGTCAAATTTACAGTAACTTAATATAAAATACTTATAAAATACTCTTATAATAAATACATATATATATATATATATATGTTGAAGGGATCAATTCTTAATCCTATCCCTACTTGGGTTGAGTGTTCTTCAATATCTCCAAGCATACAGTAACTCCTTAAGGACCATTGTAGGATACGTCCTGCCTATAGCTGTTAAACAAACTGAGTGTTCGCGAACAAAGCTCGTTCGAGCTCGTTTATATTCGATTAAAGCTCGTTTATTTATTAAACGAGCCGAACTCAAATATTTTATTATGCTCGATTAATTTTGGAGTGAACTCAAACAGTGTTCGCGAACATAATCGAGAGTTCGCGAACAAATTATAATATTTATATATTATATAAATTATTATTTTAATAAAAAATATTATAATATTTGGGGTTAAGGTTTTTCACATGAGATATAAAATCTTTTTTTTTCTCTTTCTTTTCTTTTCTCCTTACTCGTCTGCTCCTCCCTAACAAGAGTCCAAGAAGTTCTTATCTTCTTCCATGGTGCCCCCAAAAAAGGTAAACTTTTTTCTACGTTTTTTCTCTAACAGATCCCATATTTATTGAAGTTTATATCTTCTTCGAGATCCAAGTTAGTACCGGCAAAGATCTCTTGATTCCTCGCGGCTTGGAAGCAAGCTACCTCTTGCCTCTCTCACGCCCCTTCTTATTATTAGTAAGATAGGTTGCCCCTTTCCACTTTTAGTTGTATAAGGTAAGCTTCCAAGAGTGAGCCTTCACTTTTTGGATTGTCTTCTGCCCACAATGGTGCCTCCAAAAAAGGTAAACTTTTTTCTCCCCTTTTTCTCTAACAAATCCCACATTTATTGAAAGGATACGAAAGTGAAGGCAATGTCTTGGGTGAAGAAAGAGATAAAAACTTGAGCAGTGAAGTGTTGGGTGTTGTTTCAATGGAAGTTAAAGGATGTGGAAGATTTGGTGGATATTAATTAGTTTGGTGTTTTTTGTTCCCCTCCAAACTCTTTTGGTAGCTTGAATATGTATCCAAGGACTGTAATCAGAGTGCCCACAATCTGGCCAAATGGGCTAAAAACTAATTTTTGTGGATCTATTAATCATGCTCTCTTCTTTCCCAGCTGTATGGTGTGATAGAGGAGGGACTTAGATTCCATTTCCTGCTTTTTTGTTGTTTTCCTCTTTAATGAAATCTTTCATCTACCAAAAAAAAAAAAAAATTAGTCAATAAAGTACAGTGTGGATATGAATTTGGTTGATTTTTCATATGATTCAGCCTCTGTGTTAGTAAAATAATTTGCCTCTTGAGGAGGAACAAAAAGTTGTAAATTTATAATTATATTTTTTATAATATTTTAAAAACATAATTCGAGCTCAAACTCGAGTTAGTTTGATAGTTAAACGAGCCGAACTCAAACAATTTTCGAACTAATCGAACGAACTCGAACATAATCTTATGCTCGAATCATTGAACGAGCGAACTGGAGCAATGTTCGAAAATTAAACAAACTGAGCTCAAATATTCAATACTCGGTTCGGCTCGGTTCGATTACAGCTCTAATCCTGCCAGAACAATAGGCGTACAATAGAGATGGGGTAATAAAAATAAAAGAAAAGAATATTATATTGTAAACAAATGTGATGAATTTTAAGCTTTGAAAATTAAAAATTAAAATAGGTCAAAAAATAAAAATAAAAATAAAAATAAAAATTTAGCATGTTTAATTTTAAATAAATTTTATTTTGGTGATCAAGTCTCAACTTTTTTTATATAATTTTTTTAAGTTATAAATAAAATTATAAATTAGTAATATTGTCCTTTTTAATAAAATTTAATTAAAAAAAAAAATCAATGTTTAATATGGTTTTACTTAATAAGGAAAAGGATAAAAGAGTTATTTTACATGTAGTCTCATTCAAGGCTATCCAAAAAAAGTTGTTATTCTTCATATTGTCTTCATTATTATTCAATTTCAATTGTATTTATTCATGAATTATTTGAAAAACAAAATACTTTTTTTTCCCCTCTAGTTTAACATGTAGAATGGCAAATTTTATCCATTTATTTTAATAAGATTATTTAACATTATAATTTTTTAAAATATATATATGTTGGCATAAGTTGTACCTCCCTTAATTGTAGAAATAGGAAGTTACCAATTATGTTTTAATTCCTGAATTATAGGATCATCCTGATTTGTAGGCACTAAAGGTGTGATTGTATAGCTAGAAGATTTTCTGATTCTCGTATATATATATATATATATATATGCTGATGTACTGTAGAAAAGATACACATAAATAAAAAGAAAGGTGAGAGTTCTTTCCCTTCGTCCTTCTCAATTTGTCATGGTATCAGAGCAGAGATCCTAGGACAAACAAAGATCAATGGCATCGACAACTAATTCCGTGGAGATCGACCAACACGGCGAAAACTCAACGAATGCTACCTTACTTGAAGATCTCACCACCCGACTGACACAAATCTTGAACCAGACCCAACCACAAAATGCCTTGACTACAATAGATACTGCTGCAACACCAATCGGGATCAAACTTGATGGAACCAACTATGCATTATGGTCTCAAGTTGTTGAGATGTATATCTCAGGAAGAGATAAACTGGGGTATATAAATGGTGATCTACCACAACCGGAACAAATTGATCCGATGTTCAGAAAATGGCGAATTGAAAATGCCATTGTCAAAGGATGGCTAATTAACTCTATGTCTTCCTCGTTGATTGGCAACTTTATTCTTTTCCAAATTGCTCATTAAGTATGGGAAGCAGCGGCAACAGCCTTCTATGATGGAATTGACATATCTCAAGTATATGATCTAAAGAGACAGGTGACACGGATGAAACAATCAGGAGGACCCATTGAATCTTACTACAACGATCTCCAAGGATTGTGGAGAGAGATCGATTTTCGGCGACCAAATCCAATGGTGCACAACCAAGATATACAGAAGTATAACACTCTTCAACAAGAAGATAGAGTGTATACCTTTCTTGATGGACTGGATGATAGGTTGGATAAGATTCGGAGTGATGTTCTTCGACTTCAACCATTTCCTACAGTTGAACAAGCATATGCCTATGTTCACCGAGAAGATACACGACAATATGTAATGTTGACGGGAATAGGGACAACCGTGGGTACCGTTATGGCATCCAAAGGAGGAAGGCCAGGACAACCATTCACGCTGCAGGTGAATAAACTCGGGTCTCTATCACCAAGAGAAGGAAGACCAAATTCGAAGGAAAAAGGGCAGACAAGTGTGGGGGGCTGCACTCACCGCGGAAACATGAAACATACCCGTGAGACTTGCTTTAAGATACATGGGTACCCAGAATGGTGGAACGAACTAAAGACAAGGAAACAAAAGGAAACAACAAGGACGTCGAGACAAGCGACCTTCATGAATGGAGAATCTCAACAAGAAGTTTTGGGAACCCAAGTGTCATTTGCTCCACATATGGAATCTGCTCATACATCAACGACGACTCTCAGTGGCCAAGGTAAGGATGGTTATGCATACATTGGCTCTAATCAAGAAAGCTATGATGGATGGATTGTGGATTCAGGGGCAACGGACCACATGACTTTCTCCTCAAATGATTTTAACAGGAGATCATAGCCGAGACGGACTAGCATAGCCAATGCTAATGGAGTTACATATCCAGTTACAGGAGCTGGAACAGTAGACTTGTCTCCTTCACTTTCCTTGACTAATACTCTATTAGTTCCCTCTCTTTCAAACAGATTAATGTCTGTAGGACAAGCAACTGAGGAATTAAACTGTATTGCCCTAATGTATCCAAATTTCTGTCTTTTCCAGGATATTCTCACGAAGGAGATCATTAGGCGTGGTACTAAGAGGAGGGGGCTGTATTACATTGATGATTTTACCTCTGGCAGAATAAATACTGTGCATTCCCAAGTCAGTGCCAAGGAGAAACAAATTTGGTTGTGGCATCGACGGATGGGACATCCGTCATTTGGTTATATGAAGTATTTGTTTCCTGAACTGTTTTCAAATTTGGACATTTCATCTTTTAAATGTAGTACTTGTATTTCCTCCAAAAGTCATTGTGTTCCATTTCCTATCAGTTTGAATAAAGTTGATATTCCTTTTGCCTTAATCCATTCTGATGTTTGGGGACCGTCTCCATCTATAACTGCATCTAGCATTCGATGGTTTGTAATTTTTGTTGATGACTGCACTAGGATGACCTGGCTATACTTATTAAAACGTAAGGATGAGATGTTAGGGGTGTTTCGTTCATTCTCCACTATGATACAACAACAATTTTCTGCCAAGATTCGTGTTCTTCGATCGGACAATGGAGGGGAGTATGTCAATCACGAATTTCAGACCTACTTTGCGCAAACTGGACTTCTTCATGAGACTTCTTGTCCTCAGACTCCACAACAAAATGGTGTGGCTGAGTGGAAAATAGGCATATTTTGGAAACTGCTCGTGCTTTATTATTTGAAGCAAATATGCCAAACTATTTTTGGGATAGTGTTGTTGCTACAGCAGTCCATCTGTTGAACCGGATGCCATCGAAAGTCTTGGGGTTTCACACACCGCTAAAGACCTTGTCCAAACATGTCACTCTCCCCTCCATCTTACTTATACCACCACGAGTGTTTGGTTGTGTTGCTTACGTTCACTTGCATAAAAATCAACGAACTAAGCTTGACCCATGTGCTGATCGGTGTGTGTTTCTTGGGTATGTCCCACAGAAGAAAGGATATCGTTGCTATAATCCTTCTACCAAACGCACCTATGTCACTATGGATGTTACTTTCTTGGAGTCTGAAAGCTTCTTTGCCTCCCCAACATCCACTTCTATTCTTCACGGGGCGAACAAAACTGAAGAACAGAAGTGGTGGGAGTGCCAGAATATAGCAAGTCCAGAAATTGAAGATGGCAGAATTGGAATCACAGTCTCTCCAACCTCTTTACTACCAGACAACGATGTGCATGAGGTAATAGCTGAAGATTCGAACTCAGGGGATAATGGCAGCAATGATGATCATGATCCAACCGGCAATGATGCTCATGATGATTTGGTTGAACTCGGTGACCCCCTTCTCCTCTTAGTACAACTAGTCAATGATACTTCTGAGAATATTTCCGCTCCTCTTGAGGTAAATTCTCCAATTGCTCCTTCTAGCCCCACCTTAAGTACTCCTATTGGTTATCACTTACCTTTTAGGTATAATAGGGGGAAACCCCCTTCTCGATACTCACCAGATATAGTTGGAAGAGGAGCAAAGTACCCGATTGCTAATCAAGTCTCTACCAAGAGATTATCTGAACCACTTAAAGCCTTGGCTCATCACCTTTCTGCTCATCAAGTCCCTTGTGGAGTGCAGGAGGCTTTAACAGATCAGAAATGGTCCCAAGCAATCCAAGAAGAAATGGAAGCATTACAGAAAAACAACACATGGGATCTTGTTCCACTGCTAAAAGGGAAAAAAACAGTGGGATGCAAGTGGGTATTCTCCATCAAACATAAGGCAGACGGGTCCATTGAGAGATATAAAGCGAGACTTGCAGCCAAGGGTTACTCACAGACATACGGCATAGACTATCAGGAAACTTTCTCACCAGTAGCAAATTAAATACAGTAAGAGTACTGTTATCGCTAGCAGCAAATTTAGATTGGCCATTACATCAGTTTGATGTAAAAAATACCTTTCTTCGTGGAGATCTTGAAGAGGAAGTGTATATGGATATTCCACCTGGGTATTATGTATTGTCGGATACCAAAGTAGTATGCAGGTTGCGGCGAGCTCTATATGGACTAAAACAATCACCTCGTGCATGGTTTGGACGTTTCCGTATGGCCATGCAGAATTATGGTTATCAACAGAGTAATGCTGATCATACTCTCTTCTTGAAACACCAACGGGGGAAGGTCACTGCTCTAATAATCTATGTAGATGATATGATTATCACAGGCGATGACTCGGATGAAATATCAAAGCTCCAAGAGCAGTTGAGCAAGGAATTTGAAATGAAGAATCTTGGAGGTTTGAAATACTTCTTGGGAATAGAGGTTGTAAGATCGAGACAAGGTATATTTCTTTCACAGAAGAAGTACATATTAGATCTATTATCTGAGGTAGGGATGATTGATTGTAAACCAGCAGACACCCCAACCATACAGAATCACAAACTTGGAGAACATCCAGATCAAGTGCCAACGAATAAAGAAAGGTATCAGCGACTAATTGGGAAATTGATCTACTTATCACACACTCGCCCAGATATTACTTATGATGTTGGCGTAGTGAGTCAATTTATGCATAATCCAAGTGAGGATCATATGGATGCAGTGATTTGCATACTTCGCTACCTGAAGTCTGCCCCGGGAAGAGGACTTATGTTCTCAAAAAATAGTCATCTAAAAGTTGAAGGATATACTGATGCTGACTGGGAAGGAAATGTAGAGGATAGAAAATCTACCTCTGGATACTTCACATTTGTTGGTGGGAATTTAGTTACATGGAGGAGCAAAAAGCAGAAAGT
>JAXGGT010000094.1:6351074-6374348 GCA_035583425.1 Marsdenia floribunda | reverse complement strand
TGGGCATTAGAGATATCTATGCACCAACTTGAGGGGGAATGTTGGCATGAGCTGTACCTCCCTTAATTGTAGAAATAGGTCGTTACCTATTATGTTTTAATTCCTGAATTATAGGATCATCCTGATTTGTAGGCGCTAAAGGTGTGATTGTATAGTTAGAAGATTTTCTGATTCTTGTATATATATATATATGCTGATGTACTGTAGAAAAGATACACATAAATAAAAAGGAAGGTGAGAGTTCTTTCCCTTCGTCCTTCTCAATTTGTCAATATATATTAGTTCGTAATTTTGTTTAAAAATTTAAAAAATTTAAAAAAATAATAATTATTTGAAATTTATCTTGCAAAGATAAAATTTGTTAAGGGTTAAACTAACTAATTTTTCAAAATAAAAGATTGCACAATTAAACAAATAAATTTCCCCTTTTTTTGTTAATTAACATAGAAATTTGGAAATGATGGACAAAACAGCAATTTTGACATCATAATATGCTTAGGAAAACTGATGAAAACAGATATATACATATATATATATATATCGCTTTTTTTTTTTTTTTTTTTTGCTTGAAATTATATTTGCAACATTACTAAAATCCTATTTCTTCTTTCCAAAAAAAAAAAAAAAAATCCTATTTCTTATTTTTATTTTTATTTCACTTTTCTTTTTTAAGAATACAAATTCTTTTTCTTTTTACTTTAGGCCCAATTAGAAATTTGAGCTAATAATTACCATAAAGGCCCATTAAAAAATGATAATGAATGAATCCATTCAAAGATTGGGCTGATCGGCCGTATTAGAGATTTAGGCTAATAATTATCATAAATACCTATTGAAAAAAAAAAAATGATAAAAAAAATGAATCAAATCCAATCCAAAGATTGGGTGGATGATTTGGGCTGATAATTCTCATAAATGCCAATCAAAGCAAAAAAAAAAAAAAAAGAAAGATAAAGAATGAATCCATTCAAAGATTGGGGTGATGGGCCAAAATAGAGATTTGGGCTGGTAATTAGTAGTAGGCATACTCTTTTTTTTTTTTTTTTACATTGATTCCCCTAAAAGAATTTTGTATGTCATCTTGCAAACCCTTGTGAATTCTAGAGTTTTGACATTGTAAAGACAACAAAATTTCTACCAAATTTTCTTTACAATTGAAGTAAAATCGTTGGAAACCCTAAATCAAGGGTCATGGTGCTAGTTGTGCTATGTAGTCTCCCTATAGGAACTAATATCAGTTTTGTTGAAGTTCACCATCAAACCTTTTGGTTCCAAATATATGGCTTAGCTAGGGATATTGTTCTTGTGAGGTAAGCCTCAAAATTTTTAAAATACTATATGATTGCTTAACATCTTAGTCATCGATTTGATGATGTAGAACATGTATTCAAATTTTGTGCTTCCATTGACACCTATGAGTCTCTACAACAGTTTAATCAGGTATGCAAGATTACTAATGCGTTTTTATATGGCCAAATAGGCCATCTGCTACCAAGGTGCAAGTACTTATGCGATATGAAGGATTTGAATTGAAGTTCTCTACAATGTAGACTTTAGATGATGGCTTTGTCCACAAAATTTAATATGATTAAATATGATTGACAAAGCCTTACTCACCAGGGGCATGAATCCTGGACTATAGTTTCAATTGAAATCACAAGCAAAATTAGTTCATAGTGCCCAAGCTCTTACATTTAGCTTCTCCCCACTACTAAGAATGAAACAACTATAGTCATATCCCTACATCCTTCATTGACATTGAACATCCACTTACCGACATGGAAAACCATGTTCAAAACCTAAAGCAAACCTAGAGACAAAAATAACTACTTGCTCTCAGAACATTATAGTGACACACCAACGAAACCCTAAGACTATTGCAATGTCTAACTCATCTACTTAATAGTTGGAGTACAATATGAAGCAAGAATAAATGGTAGAAATATTAAATATATAGCGCTCAACAAGGACATAAATGCTCTAACCCTAGCTTCCTGAACCACCACCATATCTTGATAGAAAAGACATGACACAACGAATTACTAGTTTAGAAAAAAAGAAAACCAAATGTGTTAATCAAAAGGCAAAGATTTCCAAGAAGTAGCTCTATGGGAGCCCATGCATTGCATAAGTTGAAATTGTTGAGAATTGATGAAGAACCCTTTATAATTCAAGAGCTACAAAAGAATATTTGTAATCTTTTTATGTGAAACAAAACTTTTTGCTTCTGCTATGGATGGGATTAACTTGGATTAAATTAAGTTTCCATTTTAGATTTTGTGTATGTAGACAAGGTTTTTCTAGATGCATTAGTATGTTATGGACCTATATATGAATGTAGTACTTTTTTACATCCTTAGTTATTCTATAGGTGATATTGATGCAGAAGTTGATGATCTTTCAAATCTTTCATGGTGCTTGACATGTTTTTGTTGAAACTCATCAACTAATATGAGACTTGACTTATGGAAGCTTCTTAAGCATCTTTTTTTCTTTTCTTTCAATGAGATAAAAATCAATGAGGTATTTTGTAGTATGACATGTATGTGATCAATGTCCTTTCATTTTGTAATGACAAATGAATTTTCATATTTCTTGACAATATTTTTTGTACACTTATGTTTTTTTTTTTTTGTTTTTCCTCTTTATTATTCTGCTTATGTTGGTGAGACACATATTTTTTCCTAAAAAAATAGATTATTAGGGCATTTTCAATTGCGTCAATTGGGCATATATTAGGGTCTTTGTTGTTTTAAGGAGTTTGATATAAACGTCTAAACTCTAGTCACCCAATAGCCTCAAATGAGTATTTCATGTATGAATGAAATTGAGTTTTTAAATTAAAAATTTTTGAGACATCTTTTTAATCTGTTAGGGAACGTTTAATTTTCTAAATATTTATTTTTAAAGATATTTTTTACATACATAGTAGTAGAAAACTTTTAAAACTTTTAATTTTAAAATGGCTTAGTAGATATGTCTCAATAATATTTTTTTTAGTGTATTATTATGACCACGGTCACGACCACATTCATGGCCTCGATCACAACAGCGGCCACATCTTCTTCCATTATTAATCATTATTGTCACTTTTACTTTAGGGGATAGAAAAGCATCTGTGGGACAGGTTTCATAATTTTTCAATAATAACTCATTATTTTATTCAATCACAAAAGACATGAAATTAACTTTGTGTATTTTGTAAAGTCTTTTTCGATATTGTTGCTATAGGAGCACATTCGATGCATGAAAAGTTGAGGAATTTTTATCTAACATATCATTTTTATCAACAACTTGTCCGCATAATTTTAATTTAGAACTTATATGAACATAGTAGAGTTATATTGTCATTAACATATATAAAATCTTACAATCACAAATGCATCCAATCATAACTAGCTTTTGAAAGAATGATAAATTTTTTTTGGTCATACCTTTCTTTTAAATTTTTCTAAAGAACAATTGGATCTTTTATCTTGAGATATTTGAACTTTGGTCCTTCGTAAAGATGGTGAAAAGGGAATATCATCGCCTTAACACGATCTTGCATCGATACATTATTTTCTTCTTTTATAGAGTTTTTAAAACTATAGCATCAAGTTGAATTTCAACATCTAGTATCCATAATAAATAATTTTTTTTTTTAGAAATATCAAAAGCAACAAATTTGAGTTTTGAAAAATTTGACGTGATAAATCAAAATTAAAATGCACCTAGCAAGTTAAAGAAATTTTACAAAATAAATTCTCTCCTGAAAAGTTAACTCATGTTGATAATGTGTTATACAACTCTATGATAAAGCAATATGTAATGCAAAATTAAACTAGATATAGAAGATAAAATAGATAGAGTAATTTTCTATATTATATTTGTATTGTTATTGTACAAAAAACATACATCTAACCCTTTGTGTATATATGTATTTGCGTGCCTATATATATGTAAAGATATATACGTTCTCTACATTTTTATTCTTCATGCACAGAAAGTTAAAAGAAATTAATTACATACGGGTGTTAGAAGCTCAAAAAACATGAATTAAGAAATCAAATGGACATATAAATAATAAAAGAATTTATAAAAATAACTGATATATCATGGTATTTTTTTCTTTACTTTCAACTATTATTACATTTTTTAAAATTCAAAATGAACATGTACATTTCAAAAATTGATAAAGAACTAAATAGTTTAACTAGATTTTCTTTGAGGACAAAAAGGGAAAAAAAAAGATTAGAATTCGAGGAAAAGAGCCAGAATGATTAATTTTAAATAGGTTAGGGATAAATTGGGTAATTTTTCACTGAATAATGATGATTTATATATGTGGATTGGAAGAATGATAGGCAATCCATTCCTCTAACAAGTTTTCCATGGTACATTTTAACACTAATAATCTTTATAGAAACAAAATAAAAAATTATTTTCTAAAAATTTGATTAATTCTTTTAATTATTTAAAATGTAAAATTTTATTAATTATATTTTAATATTTAAATTTAAAAATATGCCTATTCAAATTTTAAAAATTAGTCTATTCAATTTCTATAAACTATTTTTGTTACCATTTTTAGTGTTTATTAGATTGAGTTAAATTGTTACCTATTCAAAAAGCTTAAATGTCATTCTTTAATTTTTACCATTCTTAAACTATTTAGCAATGTTCTGATTTAATATTTTTAGAAATTTCTAAACAAATTTATTGAAAAAATTATTCTTAATTTAAACCAAAAAAAAAGTGAAGGAAAAAAGAAAATTCACATAATTTCCCAACAATTTCCCCTCTCTCTATTGGATAAGTCAATTTTGTGAAGAAAATGACCAAATGTACTTCTTCATTATACATTGGAGACCTACACAATAAAAGAGAGAGAAAAAAAAAAAAGCACCGATCACACCAATGATCAAAATATTAAAAACCAATCCACCAAATTTATATTATATATATATATATTTAAATATAATTCGAACTCAAATTCAAATTTAAACTTGTTTGAAAGTTAAATGAGCCAAATAAGAACAGTTTAAAATTATATGAATAAACAATTGAAAACATTCTTAACAAGATTTTATATTTAAAACATCAATCCATTCTCCTCGTAATGTTTAAGAATTAATCATAATAAATTCAACAATCCCATATTTACTTCCAATACAATAATAATTATGAAATATTAATTATTATAAAGTACTAATTAAAAAAAATTAATTAATATAACCTTAATTTTATAATAATAATAATAATTTTACTAAAAGAAATCATCCGGCCTCACCTTATTATTATTTTATGGATGTGAAAATATATTGACTTTTGATAATTATTGGTACAGCTAGTATTGCATATAGTACAACTGAACTTTACATTCGATGTGGACACACATCACTGTCTCTCAACCATTTGTGATACACGGGATTCCCTTTTATCATAAATAAATAATTCTTAACCTTTTTTTTTTTTTCCTTCTCAATCAAAAGTATCCACCATCTGCAATATTGACTAATTCTTTTTCTTCGGGTACTTTCTTACCAGAAGTAAACAATTAATTATAAAATATACTCTATTTTTATGAATGGAATTCAAAATAGACGATATGAGTAATTATCACGTCACACCTCATGATTATTAATTCTTAACTTTTTTGTACGAATTTATAAAGTAAGCACACATGAATCACGTTTCCATTATATATATATATATATATATGAATATGTAATTATTTTAACCAGAAGATATTATTTGAATGATAGCAAATTTATTTATAATTGTGGAAGGTCATAACTTAGAGGTAAAAAAAAAATAACAAACTCAGAATTTTAAAAAAATATTTATATATAATTATTTCAATATTTAAGAGAATTTTTCTTATTGGTAATCACAATTTTAATTGATGAAATAACAGAATATCGGTAATTTTTTTAAAAAAATTATATCAATTTAGCACCTAAAATTTTTCATTTTAATGTTTGTGTCTATAAAGATTAATTTTAACTTTATTATTTTTTTTTATTTCCATTTTGATTTTTTTTTTCCCCAAAAAAAAAAAAAAAAAAAAAAAAAACGCTTAGGTGTAGACAATAAAATTTTGTTGAAATAATTTAAGATAATTAAGTGGTAGATAAAATTCTACCTAATTACTTATTACAAATTGTTCATCATTTACTACGACGAATGATATTTTGACATGTGGCGATGTAACAAAAACCAACTAATCAGAAGGTGTCACATCACCACAATAGGTTATTTTCTTGTCATCCCTTCCTCTATAAATAGAAGAGGAAGAGATCTACAAAGAACACAAGTTTTGAAGGTTGTGAAGTTTTGTCATATCAGATTCTTCCCTTTTACTTCTAATCTATCTTCGATATTAAGCTTCAAAGGCCCTCAAAGTCACATTAAATTCAATCCAAGATCAAGTCCAAAGACCCTCGAAAAAATCACAAATCTAATATCGATATCTTCAAACAGATCGAAATCAAGCCCAAAGGCCCTCGAATCCATTGACTGAAAGAATAAGCGGATTAGATAGATATTGTACCCACATATTTAAATTAATAAAATATATATTTTAAAATTAATTTTGTATTTGCGTTATTTTTAATTTAATTTTTACATACGTTGAAATCGCCATCTATAATAGGATACATAAAAAAAAAAAATGAATTAAATTTCTACAAGTATATCAGTGGAAAAAATAATTAAAATATAATATTTGAATTTATTGGTTAAAGTATTCCAATTTTATTAAAAGTTTTTATGTTATGTATGCATTGCATTTCTTGTGTTTAGAATCATCACTCTTTAAACCAATTTCAATTTGTTCAAGTTAGGTTTACAGAGAGTTGGACATCTCTTACGACAATTTTTAAGATATTGTTTAAAATATAAATTAAAATTAAAATACGTATTAATTTAATTAATTTCAAAAATTAATGTCATTAATTTTTATTAAATTATTATTTATAATTTTTTTTTAAAAAAATAAAAATTATAATTTTATTAAAAAAATTATAAAGATATAAAAAATATTTTTTATATGAATCTAAAAAATTAAAAATATTTTAATAAATTCTATATTTTTTTAAAAAAAATTATAAATATTAATTTAACATAAAATAACATTCTTAATTTTTAAAATTAATTAAAATTATATATATTTTAATTTTATTAATATATTAAAAAATATTTTAAAATATCGGTATTGTCAAAAAGGTGTTTCTCATTTTGAACCCTTACACATCGTAGAACCACTGAAAAAGTGAGAACACTGTGTAAAGAAAATTTTAAAACTGTCATATCATTAGGTACTGTAATAGGAATAAAATAATAGATTAAGGTTGAAAATTTATTAGTTGAGAATGGGTAAGTTAAAATTGTAAATGAATTTAATTCGTCTAATTTAATTAAATAATAATTAATTTTCTTTCTTTTTATATTTTAATTATTTAATGTTCTAACTTAATTTATTTGTTATTAAATATATATTATTTTTAAAATTCAATATTTTATAAATGATTAAATAAATTAATTGGATTAGTAGATTAGTATTATATGATTGTGCTGATGTTATAACAAATTTTGGATTATATAATATTTATTTATTAATTTTTGTGCTATGTTGAGTTTTTTTTTTTTTTTTTGGGGGTATAAAAGATACATTTTCATTCATGTGTTTAAATGTAATCAATGTACATGGAGTACAGTGTCACGAGGTGTTTATCCCGACACACGCACATTAAAATATACGACTCAAAAACTTTTGAACGTTGCAGAAAGAAAAAAATATAAAGAACACACAAGCTTTATGGGTAAAGGGGTCCAACCTTTCACATATTTATATTAATAGAAAAGGAATACAACAAAAAATTGAGTACCTACAAATAGAGGTCACTCAGGCTAACACACCTAGCCTATGTAGATACAAGCACACAACTAATCTACCTATTTATGCCTTTACCCCTTTCTCTCTCAAGAACTACTCTCTAAAGCTTCTTTCTCTAACTTCACTAGAGAATATGAGAATGAATCCATGAATGAATGTGCACTCCTCTTGGTTTATATAAAGAAGACATGACATTACTAGTGGCCGAGATCGTGACACATGTACGGAGATTCTCAAGGCCCACAACCAAAGCCCGCAACACTTCCTTGATTCACTAGGTCACTAAGACCAAGTCTTCATCTTCAAGAATATTTCATCATCTTCTGAAATCTTCTAGAACTAATCAAGGTTGACCAAGTCTTCTAGCCACTCGCTCGCTTGACTTGACCCTGTTCTAGCCCTAGTCCGTGCCAACTCGCACCACTACTAGGTCACAGCTAACCCACGCGAACCATCATAAACCCACCAGCTCTGTCTATCCATCGAGTCCACCAACTCATTGCACCATTGTGTGCCACTTGGGTTTGACACACTCCTCAGCTAAGGCATGCCATGCGTGCACAAACATGGTCATGTGCATCACTTGAGCTATCCCAACACATGAGTCTCAAATTTCTAAGTATAATTTTTCATAGATGTCCTCGATCACTATGACTTGTTTGGGGCACTCGGGCAATGTTTTACAAAAGTGACAAACCCCGCCTCTGCCTGCGGCCCAGGCACCAAGACAAAGGGTCTTACAAACCTCCCCCACTTAAAGATGTCGTCGTCCCCGTCAACCCCTACTTCCTCTAATACTCAACAATCTGATCTTCAAATTGCCAAAGAGTGACATCTCTCTTCCATGTGGAATCAATCTCGGTTTCGCCCTTCCAATGTACAAGAAAGTCTGTCCTCCAGTTCTTTTTACTCTCTCTCCCATTTGTCATGAACTATCTGTCCTAGAATGCACACGCCAAAACACACAACTTAAAATCTCTCGAACGTTGCAGAAAGAAGACAATAACAAGCAACACAAGTAGTTACGGGCAAAGGCGCCCAACCTTTCACTATATTCCAAATAGAAAAGGACACAATTACAAATGTGAGTGCCTGTGAACAGAGGTCACTCGGGTTAACACCCCTATCCTAGATAGGAACAAACACAAAACTATCTAGCACACAACTAGTCTACCTATCTATGCCTTCAGACCCTTTCTCTCTCTAAAACTACACTCTAGAGTTTCTCTCTCTAACTCTACTAAAGAATGAATACTTCTTCTCAATCTATCTATGAATACAATGATGAGCTCTCCCCTTATATAGAAAAGAGATGATCTCACCAATGGTTGAGATCGTGACACATGTGTAGAGATCCTCAAGGCCCGCAATCCAAGCCCGCAAGACTTTCTTGATCTACTAGGTCAAGAGACCAAGTCTTTATCTCCTAGTACTTTCTGAAACCTTTTAGAACCTTCCAAGTTGACCAAGCCTTCTAGCTAAACCTTGTCTGACTTGACCATAGTCCATGTCAGTTCGCACCACTGCACGGTCATGGCTAACCCACATGAACCATCTGAGTCCATCAACTCAGTCCTTCCATTGAACCATCAAACCATTGTGTGCCAGCCTGGTCTGAAACAATCCATAGTGCACACAACTAAGGCATGTCATGCGTGCACAAGTATGGTCGTGTCATGCATCATTCGAGCCAGCCCAACACATGGGTCTGAAATGTCTAAGTCTACCTTTCATAGATGTGTCCGACACCTATGACATGTCTCAGGCACACGGGAAATGTCTCTATACAGATGACAAACCCCTGCCTCGTTCCTCGGAACAAAGGGTCTCACAAAATCTCCCTAACTTGAAGGGTCCTCGTGGACCTCTACTTCCTCCAGTACTCAGTAATCTCATCTTCAAATTGCTAAAGAGTGACATCTCTCTCCCACATAGCATCAAGCTCTGGTTCACCATTCCAATGCACAAGGAAGGCTGTCCTTCGGTTCTTCTTACTCTGCCCTATCATCCTATAGTCCAAAATCTTCTCTACCAATTTGTCAAATCACCGGTGGTGCCCGCTTAGCCTTCCAAATCATCCTTTTTAAACTTTTTTCAAAAAGCTAAGGTTGAATGTAGGATGAATCTTCAATCTATTAGGCTACTTGAGTCTGTATGCCACTTTGCCAACTTTCTTCACAACCTCAAAAGGTCCATCAAACTAAGGAATCAGTCCACGATGAATAACTTTACTATTGATCTTCTTCCAAATCTGAGGAGTCAACTTCAACAACACCAAGTCACCAACCTTAAATTCCACATCACGCCTATGTTGATCCACATATTTCTTCATCCTCTATTTTCAAATCCTTGACACAAAGTCAGATTCCACCACAGAAATAGTAGCAAGGGTTAAACACGACACCCTTCTACTCAATGCAACTGCTACCAAGTTGTCTTGCCCTGGTCTATGCACATATTCAAAGTCATATTCCGCTAAGAACTCTTGCCAACGAGCTTGCTTCACAAACAACTTCTTTTGAGTCTTGAAATATGTATTCGCCACATTATCCATCACTACTGTGAAGGATGATCCCAACAAGTAATGCCTCCAAATCGTCAGGCAATGGATCACAACCACAACCGTCATCTCCTTCTCATGGATTGAATAACGCTATTCACAATCCTTCAACTTTCGGCTCTCAAATGCCAAAGGTTGTTGTTCTTGCATCAATATTCCACCAATTGCACGGCCTGAGGCATCTGTACGTACTTCAAAAGGAAGCTCAAAATTGGGTAATTCCAGCACTACGAAAGATGCCACAACATCTTTGAGAGTTTGAAATACCTCCACACCTCCACACATTTATCATTCCACAACTAACTCTCCCCCTTCTTCAAAATGTCAATCAAAGGGCTTGCCATTCTTGCATATCTTCTAATAAACTGTCGGTAGTAGTTGGCTAATCCCAAAAATGATCTCAATTCTGCCACGTTCGTCGGTTCTGGCACGTCTCAGCTGCCTCCAACTTCTGAGGATCTATCTTCATTGATCCTTGGCTAATGATATGTCCAAGAAACTTAATTTCCTTCTGACAAAACTCACATTTCTCCCTTTTCACATGCAACACGTACTCCCTCAATTTGGCAAACAACAGCCTCAAGTGTTTCACATGATCTTCTGGGGATTCACTATAGATGACAATATCATCTAAATACACTAACGAATCTATCCAAGAACTCATACAACACATCATTCATCAATTTGCAAAATGTAGCAGGAGCATTTGTCAAGCCAAATGGCATGATTAAGAATTCATACAACCCATACTTGGTCACTACAGTGGTCTTGGGCCCATCATCATCAACAACTTGCATTTGCCAATACCTAGACCTCAAATCAATCTTCGTTAAGTATCTACCCTTGGCCAATCTATCAAATAGTTCCAACTGGTTCGAAATAGTACTTGTTTTTCACTGTCAACTTGTTCAATGCCCTGTAGTCCACACAGAACTGCAATGAACCATCTACCTTCCTCTGGAACGAGGCAGGAGCACCATATGGGGCTTTGGATAGTCTATTGAACTGTGCCTCCAACAACTCACCTAATTGTTTCCTCAGTTCAACCAACTCTGCAAGACATATCCTATAAGGTGCTTGAGCAAGTGGTACAACTCTAGATACAAACTCAATCGATGATCAATAACACGTCTCAGGGGCAATGTTTTTGAAAACTCCTCTAGCATCATATCAGCAAACTTGTCCAACATCTTGGATACAACATCAGGCAACATTGCGAGTACAACGACTGCCTCTTCCAACAAAAGGGTTAAGTACATTGGCTCACCTTTCCTAAGCCCATCCTTCAGTTGAATAGTAGACAACAATCCCTTGCCCTCTCTTTGCGACTGATCCTTGTACACACCTTGTACAAAGTTAGGCACCAACTCGTCCATGTAGATGTGACACCAATGCCACTTTGGCCATAGCCAAAAACTTGATCCCCAAAATCACGTCAATATCATTAAGGGGAACGACCGTCATACTACACTGGCCCTTCCACATTCCCAGGTTTAGCTTAACCATCACACTACCTCTAACTCTCTACTCCTCAGCATTCACGGTCTTAATGGTATGAGAACAATCTTGCAGTACCAACTACAAACGAGTAGCTTCCCTATCAACTACAAAATTGTATATCGATCCAGAATCCACCATGGCCAACATCTCATGGTCATTCACCAACATGTGCATGTATACCAACTCATGCACAGCTCTTGGTCTCGCTTCTGTCTGAATGATATTGCACAACTGAATGGGATTCACACGTGTAAATGATTCCTCTTTTATCCCACTGGACTCACCAACTTGGATGGCAGCCAAGTTCCACTTGGATTTTGTACATACATATGACATATGTCTAATCTCCTTACAATTGTAGCACTTCACACTGCCCTCCTTAGACACACTAGAATTCCTCAGTGTGTCAAAAAAGTCTCCTTTCTTCTTAGGCTTGTTCACTATCGACTTTCCCTAATTCTTGGTTGGGAACTCCCTCTTCTCAGGTATGGGTGGAAATGAAGCCTGAGAATCTGCTAATCTATTAGCCATGCCAAATACCTCAACAACATCCTTTGGGTCTTGTCGCATAAGCTTCAATCTAGCCCACTTCTTCAACTTTGACAAAAAGTTAAACAACTTGTCCTGCTTGAAAATGTCAGAAATGTTAGTTCTCCACCATATCTTGGTATTGTCTATCAGGTACATAGTTGCAATTGTAACTTGTTCATCTACTGGTATTCTCGTCGTCTCAAAATAATGCTTCACATTCCATATGAAGTTCTTGAATACTTTGGCATCTTGAATACTGTTATAAGTCTTAGGCTCAGGAATTTTTACCTTGGAATTACCAAAACTACTAGCACCAGCAGTAGTCTCCATGTCATGCAGTGTCATTTTCAACAAACCAACATTGGCTTCCAAGCTCTCATCCCCATCTTGAAGCTGTCCCGGATCAGAGGACGTACCAATTTGGTCCACCAGTGTTAGCTCATTACTACGGTATTCATAAATACCAACTGCATTAACCAAATGCATAAAAAGGGTTTCTAACCTCATCAATCGATGGAGAAGAATCCAAGCGCACTCCTTGACTTCCATTTTCGGATGAACTCGACATTCTTGTAGTAGGGTCGAAAACTACACTCTGATACCAAACTTGTCATAAGATGTCTGTCCTAACACGCACACACCAAAACACACAACTCAAAATATCTCGGACGTTACAGAAATAAGGCAATAACAATCAACACAAATAGTTATAGGCAAAGGCACCCAATCTTTCACTATATTCTAAATAGTAAAGGACACAATTACAAATGTGAGTACTTGCGAACAGAGGTCACTAGTGCTAACACCCCTAGCCCAGATAGGAACAAGCACACAGCTAGTCTACCTTTCTATGTCTTCACACCCTTTCTCTCTCTATAACTACACTCTAGAGCTTCTCTCCCTAACTCCACTAGAGAATGAATACTTCTTCTCAATCTATCTATGAATACAATGATGAGCTCTCCCCTTATATAGAGAAGAGATGATATCACCGATGGCCGAGATTGTGACACATGTACGAAGATTCTCAAGGCCCGCAATCCAAGCCTGCAAGACTTCTATGATCCACTAGGTCAAGAGAACAAGTCTTCATCTCCTAGGACTTTTTGGAACCTTCTAGAACCTTCCAAGTTGTCCAAGTCTTCTAACTGAACTGCCTGTCTGACTTGACTATGGTCCATGCCAGTCCGAGCTACTGCACGGTCACGGCTAACTCACATGAACCATCTTGTCACCGCACCATCAGAGTCCATCAACTTAGATCGTCCATCGGACCATCAAACTATCGTGTGCCACCTTGGATTGACATACTCCATAGCCAAGACATGCCATGCGTGCACAAGTATAGTTATGTCATGCACTATTCGAGTCACCCTAACACATGAGTCTCAAATTTCTAAGTCTATCTTCCATAAACGTTCCCAACACCTATGACATGTCTCGGGCACACAGGCAATATTTCTACACAGAAGACAACTCCCTGCCTTTGGGCATGCCCCGTGCCTTGGGATAAAGGGTCTCACACCATCATCCTATGGTCCAGAATCTTCTCTACCATCTCATCTATTACCTTGAAGCTTCCAATTTATCGTTTTTAAATTTTTTCAAAATGTTTAATGTGGAATGAAGGATAAATCTTCAACATATCAAGCAACTTCAGTCTGTATGCTACACTGCCAACTCTCTTCATGACCTCAAAAAGTCAATCAAACTATGGAATCAGTCAACGATGAATAGCCTTGCTACTGATCTTCTTCCAAATCTGAGGAGTTAACTTCAACAAAACTAAGTCACCAACCTCAAATTCCACATCACACTTATGTTGATCCGCATATTTCTTCATCCTCTGCTGAGCCAAAGCTAAACTATCACGAGTTTCAACAATCAAATCCCATTTTGCCCTTGCAAACTTGTGAGCCACTGGACAAGCTCCTGTATTTGGCACTGCCATTGCCAAATCCTGTAGTTAGTAGGTTGCTGCCTATACACTAACTTGAATAGACTCATTTTTGTTGCTAAGGATTTGTGTAGATTATAGCAAAACTGCGCCAAGTCTAGAAGTGTCACCCAGTTCTTCTGACTTAATGTGACGTAATGTTTCAAGTATTCTTCCAACAATACATTGATCTTCTCCATTTGGCCATTGGTCCGAGGATGGCTTATTGCAGAAAACTTCAGTTCGGTTCCCAACAATCTGTATAATGCAACCCAAAACCTACTAGTGAATCTGGTGTCTCGATCGCTTACAATGTCCGTCGACACTTCGAAATGCTTTGCAACATGTTTAAAGAACAATTCAGTAACTACATCAGCTGGACAAGAATGAGGGGTGGGGATAAATACATCATACTTCAAAAATATATCAACTATTACAAATTAAGATAGATATCAAGTCATTCACTTTTGGCAACCTCGAAATGAAGTCCATCGAAATGCTTTGCCACGGGCTATCAGGGATTGGTAGTGGTTGCAACAATCCTAGTGTTTGCTTCTACTCCACTTTATCTTATTAACACACCAAACTTGTTCGAACATATGCTTCAATGTCATCCTCTATATGTGACTAGAAGAACCGCCTTATCAATAACGATATGGTTCTCTTAATGCTTGGATGACCTGCCCACACTGAATCATAAGCTTCCTTTAGTAGTAGCTGCCTCAACTCACCACTTGGAACATAGGCTCATCCACCTTTGGCATACAATATGTCATCATCGAGCCAGTATCTCCTCATGGTTCCATCCTGCACCAAAGACACAAGTTTTTTATATATAGGGTTTTAAGAGCATGTTCTCGAATCTTTGACACAAAGTCAAATTCCACCACAAAAATAGTAGCAAGGGTTAAACACGATACTCTTCTACTCAATACATCTGCTACCAAGTTATCCCGCCCTGGCCTATGCATCCACTCAAAGTCATATTTCACTAGGAACTCTTGCCAACGAGCTTACTTTGCAGACAACTTCTTTTGAGTCTTGAAATATGTATTTGCCACATTTTCCGTCACTACTGTGAAAGAAGATCCCAATAAACAATGCCTCCAAATGGTTAGGCAATGAATCACAGCTCTCATCTCCTTCTCATGGATTGAGTAACGCTATTCACACTCTTTCAGCTTCCGGCTCTCAAATGTCAAAGGATGTTGTCATTGCATCAACACTCCACTAATTGCATGGTTTGAGGCATCCGTATGTACTTCAAAAGCACAAAACTAATCTACCTATTTATGCCTTCACGCCTTTTCTCTCTCTAGAACTACTCTCTAGAGCTTCTCTCTCTAACTCCACCAGAGAATATGAGAATGAATCCATGAATGAATGAGCTCTCCTATTGGATTATATAGAGAAGAGATGACATCATCGATGGCCGAGATCGTGACACATGTACAGAGATTCTCAAGGCCCGCAACCAAAGCTTGCAACACTTCCTTGATTCACTAGGTCACTAAGACCAAGTCTTCATCTTCAAGAATATTTCAGCATCTTCTGGAACTTTCTAGACCCTTATAGAATCTTCTAGAACAAATCAAGGTTGACCAAGTCTTCTAGCCACTCACTTGCCTGACTTAACCCTGTTCTAGCCCTGGTTCGTGCCAACTCGCACCACTGTTCGGTCACGGCTAACCCACGCAAACCATTGAACCATCATGAGTCCACTAGCTCGATCTGTCCATCGATTCCACCAACTTATTGCACTATTATGTGCCACTTGGGTTTAACACACTCTATAGCCAAGGCATGCCATGCATACACAAGCATGGTCATGTCATGCATCACTTGAGCTACCCCAACACATGGGTTTCAAATGTCTAAGTATGATCTTCCATAACTATCTTTGACACCTATGAGTTGTCTCGGGCACTCGAACAATTTTTTCCACAAGTGACAAACCCCTGCCTCCGCCCATGGCCCAGGCCCCAAGACAAAGGGTCTCACATACAATCATTATATATGTCACGTTGAGTTAATACAATCGGTTTTTGTGTTATGTTTGGATTCAAAATTTGTACGTTGTGTCAGTTTCAAGTTAATGTGTTAATCATAATTATTTATTTTAAATTAATTCTATACAATTATGCGAATTCAGTACAATTATTATTCTTAATATGCACCCCAAAAAAGATTTTACTAAAAAATATATAATCTATACGACTTTATTGATCAAAAAATATAAAAAAAAATTTAAATGATGAAAATATATAAAATAAATAACCAAATTCACTAATTATTGTTATAAAATCTTACCATACATTTGCAAAAATTGAGAGAGACATTGAAATAAACTTCTAGTGAAATTATAAATCAAACAACATTTAGTGATTGAGGTATACACACACACATATATATATCAATATATTTTTGATACCTTAATATTTTTATTTTCTAATTCAAAAAAAAATTTATAGAGAAAGATCTTCACAATTAGAACTCATAACAAAAACATGACACAAATTGATTTTTAATATGAGTTAAATTTATAACCTTTTGCTTAAAAAGTCGTACGACTACCACGTGATTTTGGAATCAATATATTTAACTTCCGAGTAGAACTTCACATTTTTTATCAGGTTAAAATAGAACTCAATTCTTGACCAAACTGCAATGGTAATAAAATGGTGAATACATAAATATCTACATATTGATAAATTAAATAAGAACTTAATATTTTTATATAAATTTGAAAGTAAAGATAAAGATTATAATAGTTTTTTTTTTTTTTTTTTTAACGGTGGTATCTTGGACCCTTTCGGCCCAAACTAATCCCTTAGAGAAGCCCAATAATGCAAAGATATCTCGAAGTGTGGAATACTTAAGTGAGGTTATTCGTACACCTCTTGGCAAGCCAGGAGGAAAGGGAGATTTGACCCACCAAAATATTAGGAGAAGTTCTTCAAGACTATAATGGTTAACTCACAATTAATATAGGTGAATTGGTAAGAAGTTTTTCTAATTTAAATGAGATTACGATTTCAAAATTACATTCATTTATATACGGTTTAAAATTTGAGATGGGAATTTAAGTGACTTATTTGGCTCCAAAGAATATTGTCTTGGACTTAAACATGACTTACAGGTACCATTCATAATTAGTACTCCTAAGAAATATCTCGTGCAGTTTAAAAACAAGAAGATTAATATAATTTAAATAGTGGAACAAATTCATGTCTTCTTTCTTTTCCCTTTGAAACTTCTCCCTTGAATAATTCTTAATCAATTTTATCCTAAAAGCTTTAGGTACTATAAAAATAAATTTAATTATGTACTTTTATCATTTTATCCTTCAATTTTGATTAAGATATTGAGGTACAATTTGATTAGATTAAAATCATATACAGCAGGAATTGAAACCCGACAAATCCAGTGATCAAAACAACAAAGAAATGGCTACACTGAGAATACCGGAAGTTGTTCCTACGCCAACAGAAGATTGCGAGAGACTCAAAAAAGCCTTCGAAGGTCTTATTTTGTGTGTAAATATCGATTCTTTTTTGTCCTAAATTTGAAGGATTTTCTTGTTTTAGTTATGTTGATGATCTCTCATTTTCATGTAATGCAGTCTTTTTTTATATTAATGTCGTTCTTGATTGATTTCTAGGATGGGGAGCGGATAAGAAGCAAATAATTGAAATTTTGGGACAGAGAAATGCTTCTCAGAGGAAGAAGATCAGAGAAACTTATCAGCAGCTTTACAATAAATCCGTCGTTGATGAGCTCCGCTCTGAACTCTCTGGCGATTTTGGGGTACATAATTTTTCGTACTCAGCTTTTTTTCTTTTTTTAATCATTTAATAAATAAAATAATTTAGAAATGCAGTATTAGACCAGAAGCATTGGTAAATCAACGCCCCCGTCTGGCTTTTATCCTTTTTCACTCTTCTTAAGGGTTAGTAAGATAGATGCTTGATATATATACATAGATAATGTATATATATTTAAGTCATTTGCACATTTTAAGTTAAAACGTTTAGACTGTATTTGTACAACCACTTTTCTTGAGAAAAATAATTTTTTATAGGTATAATGATGATATAATTATTGAATTGTTTGACAACAGGTTGATGAGACTGTATTCTACTTATAAAAAATAACACTTATCAACTTCACTTTTCTATTCTAAGTTTTGACTGACTAGCCTCTGATGTCAAAGGCTATCCAAACGCAACTAAAACTTAAACTGAGTTTGAGTGGTTGTCCAAATACATTCTTAATGACTAAAGACATTACAAATATGAAAAACAAGTTTGAAAAGATGTGTTTTTCCACTGCATAAAAAGTTTAATACAAATGATCTTGTAAAAAGCTTAGTAACATGACAATTTACCCTTTGTCTAAAAATTTTGAACTGATTACTGAAGATGAATATAACTTTGAAATTTTTTGTTGATACTCTCCGATTTTCGATTTCATTCCATGTTTTTTCTTACAATTACTAAAATTTCTGATATTTTGTACCTTTAGGCACTCTTTCAGAAAAGATTTTTGTCTGTCTAATATACTAATAACTTAGATGTCATATGGAACCTGTGTACGTATGTTCTTCAAAAATATTCAACCAGCAAGGGAAGGCGTTTGCTAAGGTGTTCGTCAGCTACTAACTTTTGTAAGCTCTTTTTTTTTTTTTTCTTTTTAACTGGTGAGTTATTGCATGTTTCCTTATCTTAATGAGCTCTAATACTGATATGTGCTTTAGTTATTTCAACCTGGAACTTGGAGGTCACAATCAATACATAGAAATATGTTTTTATTGCTGGAGCTGTCTTGTTTGAGTCTCAGTAATTAAAGTCTTGAACAGCTCAAATGTTCTGTTTTCAAGTGTAATTTCCTTACATTGTATTAGAACACGACAAAACATCAAAATTATATTTATTAGGTGATTTGTTCTCTGGTTTTAACCAATAAACTTGATGTATCAATGGTTGAAACAACAGAAGGGAACTATTTGGTTATCTCCTTGGGATCCCGTACCTTCTAAATGTAGCATGTCATGTTAATTTTTGACAGAAAGCTGTGGTCTTATGGACATATGATCCTCCTGAGAGAGATGCAAAGCTAGTGAGTGAGGCATTGAGGTCATGGAAGAAAGGAATTAGAGAGATACAAGTAATAGTTGAGATAGCTTGTGCATCATCTCCTCATCATCTGATTGCGGTAAGGCAGGCATATTGTTCACTCTTTCACCAATCTCTTGAAGAGGACATTATTTCAAATATTTCAACGCCAGTCCAAAAGGTAAATTCAGACGCTCACAGAAACATGAAACAAGGGTCACGGATTCCTTGAAATCATCATATGGCCATGAATAAAAAATAAAGTTTAGAGATGAATTTTCATTTTATTAAGACTTTTAGATTCAGTCTGAGATTTCATTTGATGTATTGAGTTGTGTGTTTTGTCAAGTCTCTCTTTATTAATTTTTTCTTGAAGTCACTTCAACAAATGTTTACTTATTTTGAATTAGTAGTGCAGATTTGGAATGCTTAAATTGCATAAAACGTAATTCACTTTGTTACTATCTCAGTAACTTCTTTGGATATCTACAGATTTTAGTTGGTTTAGTGAGTTCTTATAGATATGACAAAGAACTGGTGGATTCTACTGTTGCAAACTCAGAGGCAACTACTCTCTTTGAAGCCATTAAAACGAGACAATTAGATCGTAACGATCTTCTATGGGTTCTCAGCGCTAGAAACTTTTTCCAACTCAGGGAAACTTTCAAATGTTACGAGAAAAAATATGGAAGTTCAATAGAACAGGTTCCTCTTCTTACTAATTTCATGAATAGAACTCAGAAAATGGTATCTTTTCTGTTCCTATATTCTTTGGTTAAACTTCATCTTAGGACATTATCAGCTGTGGGAAAGGAACTCTGGAATCAATCATAAGAGTGGCTATTTGGTGCATTGACTCCCCTGAGAAACACTTTGCTGAGGTAAAAAGAACACCAGAACACTTGTTCAAACATCTTGACTGCAATTAATTATCTGCAGCTATGCACTCATGTCTGCTAATGTTGCTGAAAAGGGTCGATCTTAACTTTGTGAGTTAACCAAATGTTGGTTTTTTTTTTCTTTTTTTGTAAACACTTTGTTCTCTTATCAAGCCATATTAAATGAAGATTCTGTTGGCTTAAAAGCATTCCTGCCCGCATTATTATTGAATTCTAACCTAAATAGCTGAATCTTAAAAGGCTCCACAGAGTTGTTTTGTGTCTTTTTGCTGGTTATTTGTCCCATTGAGAGTAAAGATTCATTTTCTTCTGTAATTTCTGCATAGAAATGGATCAAACCCTAAATTTCCAAAAGTATGGTTAAAATAGTGGTCTATATCTTTGTTATAATTCCATGTTTCTATTCCTGTTTGCTTTTCCTAAGAAGAAAATGATCTCCAAAAGAAATTTTAATCGATTTTTTTGTCCTCTTAAATTCAAGTTGTGTACTCATTTGATTTCTCATGCATCCTTATGCCTCCATTGATACCTTAACAAGGATATTTGTTCTGCTTAAAGTTCGGCATTCTTACACTGCTTGTGCCATTGGTTCCCTAGATGAGGTTTCTTTATGGTATTACTTCTTCTATTTTCATCTTGATACAGTCAATATTTATCATATGTTTTAACTGATACCTCATAAAAAACACTCTGAAGGTCATCCGTGATGCCATTGTTGGACTTGGGACAGATGAGGATTCTCTAACTCGAGCAATAGTAAGTCGGGCTGAGATTGATCTGGTGAAGGTTAGAGAGGAATATTTCAATATGAACAAAAGTAGTCTTGAAGATGCAGTCATTGGCGACACGGACTACAAAAACTTCTTGATGACTTTGCTTGGTTAAAAGACTCTGGTTCTGGCAGGCACTTTGGCACTTTTCTTTCTTTTCTGTGTGGAAAGGGTAGTTTATATAAGTGGTTTGGTTGTGGGTTGCTTTCAAAGACTTTGAAAATTGGATATGATGATATATTTTGATTGATAGACTTGCTGTATATGAAATCATGAAAAGCATTAAAGTTAATAAATTAGATTTGTATTGAAATTAAAACTTTTTTTTTTTTTTTTGAAAATTTGAGTTTTTCTTTGTCTCCAACACGACTTGAACTCATAATTTCTTAGATTATAAGCGTAATTAATATCAATTGAGTTGATTATTACTAATTGAGTTAAGTCAATTTTGTCGCTTTAAATAGTTAAATATTAAAATTTTATTAATATATTTAAAATTTTATTTTTGGAAAATTGGTTGATTTAGTTCTCAATCTTTTAATCATTGGTGTGGTTGGTTTTTAATTTAGTAGGTCTCTAATGTATAATAAGTTGGTGCATTTGGTCATTTTCTTCACAAAATTTATTGTTTGGGAAGTTAAATTTTGTGAAGAAAAAGACCAAATGTGTCAACTTATTATACATTAGAGACCTAATAAATTAAAAATAAAGAAAAGGGATAAACTACACCAAAGCTATAAACATTAGGGACTAAATCCACCAATTTTCTTTTTACTTATAAAATATGCAAAATGCGATGAAAGATTTTTTTTTTTTTTTTTCAAAAAATGCAAAAAAAAAAAAAATGGTCTTTTCAAAAAATATATATATACAAAATGTGATGAAAGTTTTTTTTTTTTTTTTTACTTTTAATATATTTCAAATTTATAACTTTTTGGATCATAAGTAAATGGGTTTGTTATTAATTGAATTATGTATTCGTGTAAGATGGCGCTAGCTTTGCGCTCTCCAGTTTCTTCGTCCCAGGCCCTAGTGGCACTTCCTTCCACCACCACTCCTCCACTGCCGACAAAGCGTACTAAACACTGGTTGGATGATTCCTCTCTTCCCCATCCCTTATCGTCTGCGGTGTTCTCTGATCCGCTCCCTCCTGATGCTCTAGACCCATTGTCTTCGTCTTCTTCGGAGATTCCTCGCCCTATGATAACACTAAAACGTATCATATTTTTAGGACCAATTTATGCTTAATTTGAGTTGATTCTTTAAGTAATTGGCATGGACTAAAGTGATTGAGAATGACACTGATTTACATTATTTTGTCTATAGGAAAGTTCTAGGGATTAAAACAAGAGAACAGACAAAATCAGGGAGTTAAATGCAATCTTCAACCACCAAACACGGCTATGCTCATCAAAGCACGGCCATGCTTTCAGAGAAACCACCAAACACGGCCTTGCTCCCATCAAAACACGACCATGTCATTCAGTTAATGTCAACACGGTCGTGCTATTCAAGAAAACCAACCAACACGACCGTGCTTAACCTCAACACGGCCGTGCTACTCTCTTGATCCGAAATATCTGTGATTTTATCATTCAGTAACCGTCTAACACGGTCGTGCTTCACTCCAACACGGCCTTACTTATCTCTTGAGCCAAAAAATCTCTGATTTTTAGCTGGAAAATCCCTGAAGTATCTCTGGACTGTTTCCTATAAATAGCAGCGTCATTTCTCAATGAAAGGTTGATCGGAATTCATAGAATCAAGAGAAAATTGTGCATTCACTCTATATTTTGTAATTTTCTTAGAGAGTTTTCGAGAGTTTGTCTCTTCACTATCGCTATAGTGTTGGAGTCTCGAACCGTAAGGGAAGACATTATAGACTAGTGAGAGATAGATTGGAGGAAATTCTTGAAAATAGAGTAGAGACATTCATTGCGGAGATATCGAAGGATCGGAGGATCGAGCAACCGTACAAGAAGTGACATCTATACTGCACACTTTCTCTTTCCTTTCCTTCTTAATTTTGTATCGTTGAATGTTGATTATCCGATTGAATTCTGTATCCTAGGAATTTCTATATTT
>JAXGGT010000094.1:6326177-6345693 GCA_035583425.1 Marsdenia floribunda | reverse complement strand
AATTAAAGTAAGAAAAAAGTTATAGGACCTTGTCAGAGAAATATAAATAGTTACAGGACTAAATTGGTAAATTTTCCAAATTAAAAAAAGGAAAAAGGAAAGAAGAAGGTGTACTTTGATTTAATATAATTGTTGTGTAAGTGATTCGATAACAATATGGAGCATAATTGTTATATCACAATTAATGGATATGTAAAGATCAAAAGGAATTGTGAGGAAGAAAATTTAATTTTCTTTGATATCCCAAGTAGACAAATTGGCGCACTTTGGGAAAAAGGTGTTGGAGCACTTTGGGAAAAAGGTTTTGGAGTACTTTGGGAAAAATGTGGTAGGCTTTCCTCACTCTCACTTTAATAAGAAACTGATAAGTCTTAAATTGGTTTTAAGTAAGAGATTATTTTAAGCTTGTACTTTAGATAAAGATATTGAACTATAAAAGAAGTAGGCATACTTTGTCCTTTATATTTTTCCGATTATTTTTTGTGGTTTCTAATTTTTTTTTTAAAATCTTTTAAGGTCCCGTAATATTTTTTATGATTATTATATAATTTAGTTTTTAAATTACGATTTATTATTTATTAGTGTTTCTTTTTTGCTTTTTTTTTTTTTTTTGAAAGAAATTTTAATGTTTCTATTTTTAGACTTTGGTCAATAATATTTTCTTTTTATTGACATTTAGCCAAGAAGGTTCCTTACAAAAGAACTCACGTTAAGCTGTAAAACTTTTATCAATTTCTAATTTTAATTGCTATCGATAAAAGACAAATTATTCAATATTTAAATTTATTAAACATAAATTAAAATATCAAATAAATAGAAATGGGTATATTAATTAATTTTTTACTAACATTTAAAATTATTTCCAAACGTTAAAGAAGAAAAAAAAAAAAAAAAAAAAAATCAAATTGTCGATTTCATGAAGATGTTGCAACAAGTTCTTGTTCTTTGTTTATCTTCATGCAAAAATCAGTGATAGTTTA
Organism: Marsdenia floribunda; assembly: GCA_035583425.1. Lineage (NCBI taxonomy): Eukaryota > Viridiplantae > Streptophyta > Magnoliopsida > Gentianales > Apocynaceae > Marsdenia > Marsdenia floribunda. Next base: position 6,344,713 of record JAXGGT010000094.1, on the reverse strand, counting down.
AAGAAATTATGAGTTATTATCATTGTTCTCACTTCCAAAAACAAAAAAAAAAAGAAAAAAAGGGGCTATTGAGACATATTTGTTAAGATTTTATAATTATAAGTTTTAAAAGTCTTTTATTATTTTGTACGGAAAAATGTCTTTAAAATTAAATATTTAGACAATTAAAAATACATTAATAGATTAAAAAATGCATTGACACTATTGAGGCAACTAGAATTGAGACGCTTATCAGTGTTTATATTAAATGCATCAAAGAAGAAAACATCCAAATATATACTCAATTAAAACTGTTTTAATAGTCCAATTTTTTTGTAATGTATCCAGCCGTATCTAGTACCTTTCATCTTACTATGCAGTGTATTGTCTTTAGTATTTATAAAAGGTAAGACAGATTTTTTTTGCATATAATCTGTGTGTATGGTATTAAAGGTGTGTTCTTTGTTGCATCTCTAGCTTGTAGAAAGTGACTCAAAAGTGGTACATAGAGAGTTTTTACCCCAAAATGGGTATCTTTTTAAAAAAAATTCCTAGAATAGGGATGCTTTTTTCGCTCATTCTCAAAGTAGGGAGAGTCTCCTTTGGCAAAAGAGACCTTTATTTTTTTTTTTTAATAAAATATTCAGAGTCTCCTTTGCCAAAGGAGACCCTCATTTTTCTTTAATAAAAAATTAAGTAGACCATGAAATTATTTTTTTTTAATTATATTTTACTTATAAATTATAAATAATAAAATTTAATTTATAAATCTTAATATATATATATATATATATTCATAGTAAATTAAATAAAAAAATATTAAAATAATATATATAATAAAATATTATTCTCAAAAATTTACCATTATATATGTATATATACACACACATATATATCAACAATAGCGAATTTATATATATATATATCAACAATAGAGAATTTATATATATATATATATATATATATCAACAATAGAGAATTTATATATATATATATATCAACAATAGAGAATATATACACATATGTGTATACATTCATGAGATTATTGCCAAGAAAAAAAAAAAAAAAAAAAACTTTTCATTGTATTGTCCCGTCAAACTTATATTCAAATTAATTTTTTTTTTTTTTTTTTTTTTTTTAAATATCCACAACATCCCGCGTTCCATTATATATATATACATATACCTATGTATATATATATATATCATTATTAACACTATACATATATATATCAACAATAGAGAATATATATACACATATATGTATACATTCACTTTTTTTCTTTTTTTTTTATAAAAAAAGGTTAATAATTTAAATTATAGAAACAATTATTTTTCATATAATTTTTTGAGGTATATATTTAAATCATGCATGAATCCATAAATCACGAAAAATTATATTATATAAAATAATGTATTATAAAAATTAATATTTTTATTTAGAATTGTTTTAATTAATCAAATGCAACAAATTCATATAAAAATAAAATAAATATAAATTTTTATACAATGAGGATAAAAATATAATACATCATGTTGTAATAAAATAAATATGAATACAATAATCATTTATGGTGCACACAATCATGACTAGATATTCCACATCCTCCTGGTCTAGTTGGTGGTTGCAAATGATGTCGATCTCGTAAATCCATCATTCTGTAAGTACGTGCTCCCTGTGTAGCATTGGGATCATCTGTCACCCCATAATCACGTATCACATTTGTCTGATCAATATGATATTGAGGGTGAGTGTGAAACGTTTGACTAAATGAATGTCTGCCAAGATAAAAGGATTGTGGTGGGTTTGAGCGATCCGCTACAAGTGTAGGTATGGAAGTGAAAGTATTATCATATGAAGTACAACCTGCAAACTGTGCGAAACCCGGCAATGGTGGTATACTACTGCTAGGGATAGAAGAAGATCGTGTAAATCACAATCCTGAAACTGTAGAGGGGTTAACATCTGATACCATTGATGATTGTCCATACCCTTGCCCAAATACACCAAATTGTGTGAAGGGTGTGTCGAACAAAGGTTGCACTGTAGGTGAATGCTCATTAATACTTGGCAGATCCTAGTGAGCTAAGGAAGATGATGGACCAGCTCCACTAGTACGAGCAACTGATGAACGTCGTTTAGGAGATAATCTATCTGTTGTAGATCGGCGACCAAGATAACTAGTGGATGGTCAAGGATCAATTATTGTTTGTCTTGCATGACTATATGTCAGAAGACAATCCAATCGAGACAACCGCCCCAATCTCATGAATGCATTACTGCAACCATCTTTGAGACGTTGTAGGAAGCCTTTGATCCTGTTATCGAGATGAGGAGTTCTCATAAACTCCTTAATATCATAGTACTGCCGATGCAAATAGTCGCTCCATTTCAATTGTTTAATGAAACATTAAAATTTTAAAATGTATAGGATATAATAAAATAAATTAAATTATATAACTAACCAAATATGCGTCCTCGACTGCGCTGCCCTCAAATCCACCTAGGTTTGTATTAGAATGGTCCGTACCTCCAAGTGGACCAATATAATGCTCTTTATACCACTCCCAATATGTTGGGTCTAATCTCATGATATTATTTGTGTCATTACCCTACACAATATGATCTAACCTCTGGTTCCAAAGTACTATGTACTATGTGTCTTGTGAATGGACTTTGTAATTGAGCTGCTTCTGCATGATATGTGTTGAAGTAAGTCACAAGTCTCTCAAAAGTAATATTAACACATGCTTTAATTGGTCGAGACCGTGCTCCTTTGAGAACATTATTGAAACACTAAGACATATTTGTTGTTAGATGACCACATCTAAAACCCCCGTCATGTGAAAGGGACCATTTTTCCAATGGAATTTCCATGAGCTAATTGAACACAACTTCATCTATTTGCTTCATATTTTCCATTATTTGCCAAAACTTTCTTTGTTGAGATGTTGAACCAGCTTGCCAACATAAAATTTTAAGAGTAGAACTTCGAAACTTTGTATTCAAATTGCTATGTAGGTGCTGAAGACAAATTCTGTGATATGCCATAGGTGGTTGCCACTCCAGCCTTTGTTCAATAGCACTCAATAATCCTGAATGTTTGTCTGATATTAAGCAAACCCCATTAATATTAAGAACTAAATGCTTTCGAAGACAATCAAAAAACCAACCCCAACTATTATTAGACTCTTCATCAACCAATGCAAAAGCTAAAGGCAAAACACGATTATTTGCATCTGATCCACTAGCAATTAGAAGCTTCCCTTTATAAGGACCTCGTAGATGTGTGTCATCTACACTAATTACGCAAGACATATGCTTAAATGCTTCGATACACGGACCAAATGCCTAAAATACATAATCAAGAAATTTCGGACCACCTGCAGGATCATTGTGATACCTCCACTCAACTTTAGTGCCCATTGTACTTGATCGGATTGCATATAAAAATCGAGGCAAACCTGCAATAGAAGTAGGCCAATCACCAAATATTTCTTCAATTGCAAAGCTTCGGCCTAACCAACATTTCTTATATGTAGGCTATATCTCAAGAACGTTATGAATATGTGCTCTTATGATAGAGCATTTCACATTAGGATTCTCCCGGATCAAATGAAGTACATGCTTTCCTATTAATTTTGAACTCAAATTTTGATTATCATTTCCTCCAGTACTAATAATACATGTATGATCTGGCCCCATTTTTGTTAGCTCCCATACCCCAAGTTTGGGCTTTGCTATAACTCTCATCTTCCAAACACAACCTGTTTCTTCCCGTACTTTGCATCTAGCTTCCCAACTTTTTGAATTACTTTCAATGACGTGGAATTCTCTTCCCATCTCAATAGAATACAATCTTACAGCAGTGATGGCTGCACTTTTATCAACAAATTTCTTGCCAAGAACAAGCTCATTATTTTCAGGAGACCACATGTCCATATTCCACTTCGGTCCAGATTCAATCACCACATTCAAATTATCACCTAAAAGATTGGAGAAAAAGGAATATCCCTCAAGTTCATGAGTACGATATGAAGTATGTTGACTAGAAGTACCAGGTTCTATTTGCTGAGGTACAAAGGTAGTTGGACAATCAGTTCCTTCCCAATCAGAGTCTGATCCATCTTTGTCTACATTAGAGGTAGGACCATGGACATCTGTCTCCACATGTCAAACATCTCCTCTCAATCTCTCCTCATTTACCATTTCAGTAATGGGATCAGAATAAATACTATACAACATATTAAGATCGAATGCTTGTCCCATATCATGGTTTGTAGATGCCATAATATGACTACCTGAATTTGATGATGAACTAAATAATCAATGTCTAGTAGAATAAAATGAGCAAAGCCAATTCAATAATAAAGCAGTATCACTAATATAATACAAAGCAAATATCATCGTGGAAGTACTTATGACAACTAAATACCTACCACACTACCTCAATAACTATGTATATATAACTAAGACGTGTGTATCACTTTACCTAAATATTTTTATTTAGTTTCTCAAGTGTGAAGTATAAAATTGAACTTATGTGAGAATCAATCATATATCATGATCATAATCATTTCCAAATTAATTAAAAAGAATATCAAGTTTAAAAAAAATTATTTATATATATATATATATATATATATGTATAAAATGGAGAACAAGAACAATTATTAAAAAAAAAAATGGAGAACAAGAAGACCATTCTCTTATATAGTCTTTATTATCTCCATTCCTCTTTTTTTATTATATAGTAATGGTAGCCGTACTCATTTTCCCCCACTTCAGTCATAATAACTAGACTATTTTTTTTTTTTGGTAAGAATAATAACTAGGCTACTTAGTAACACTTGTTGTTACTAAATCAAAATGTAAATAGCCCTCAGATAATATCTGATTCTAAAACTTGTGTCCTTTTTTAAAACTAACATAAACAGTAGAATAATAGTAGTAATAATCTTCAGCAAAGCAAAAATCAAGAATTACTACTACCACTTGAGAATTTAGGAGATTATTCCTTTTGATTTAATCATTCAAAGCAAAATGGCAGTGTTGTACTATTATTCACGCGGAATTAGAAAGGAACTTACTTACTAACTAACTACTACTACTACTAATAATAATAAAGATGTACTAATAAATTGAAGCTAGCAAGACATTTCAAAGCAAAAGAAACAGAAAATACTGATCTAAAGAAAACTTGAATGCGGACCAAATTGTATCAACAAACTCTTTTAGAAACAACATTTGAGATTTGTGGCAAATTCTTATAGTAGTTATGTGCTGCTGCTTTACTTCCAACTCCATCAAGCCTTTCCCTGTTTTTGTTGCACAACATTCAGCAAAAGACTTAAGTTAATAGACACTTTGTCATCTTAGAAAACAAGAGAAGAGAGTAGAGAGTTGGGTAGATATATAATGGCAAATTTTGAGAATGTCGGGTTCACGGGATGTTGGCTCTTTTTTTTCTTTTTTTTAATTCATTTGATGAGACAATACACGGTCAAGAATCTCATGCATCATATATGTGTCTATATATTTCTATTGTTGACATATATATATATATATATATGTATATATATAATGGAACCCGGGATGTTTTGGCTATTTAAAAAAAATAAAAAATTCATTTGAAGAGAAGTTTGATGGGACAATACAATGAAAAGTTATTTTTTTCCCTTGGCAAGAATCTCATGAATGTATACATATATGTGTATATATATTCTCTATTGTTGATAAATATATGTATATAAATTCTCTATTGTTGATATATATATGTGTGTGTATATATACATATATAATGATAAATTTTTGAGAATAAAATTTTATTTTTTATATATATATATATTATTTTAATATTATTTTTTATTTAATTTACTATGTATATATATATATATATTAAGATTTATAAATTAAATTTTATTATTTATAATTTATAAGTAAAATATAATTTTAAAAAAAAAATTGATGGTCTACTTTGGCAAAGGAGACCATCAATTTTTTATAAAGAAAAAATGAGGGTCTCCTTTGGCAAAGGAGACCCTGAATTTTTTATTAAAGAAAAATGAGGGTCTCCTTTGGCAAAGGAGTCTTTGAATATTTTATTAAAAAAACAATGAAGGTCTCCTTTGCCAAAGGAGACTCTCCCTACTGTGGGAATGAGTGAAAAACGCATCCCTAGGGAATTTTTTTAAAAAGATACCCATTTTGGGTAAACACTCGTGTATAAAAAACCTGCTCCTCCAAAGTCTAGGTCTCATGGTGGGAAGAAAAAGAATTCTAAAGAAGCGATGCTCAATTTCAACATATTTGATAAATACAAGTGAAGAAAGACGATTTTTTTTTTTCTTCTTTTCTTTTAACATTTGTAAGTGTCACTCATTGATTTCATTGTTATTTTCTAGTTAAATATAGAGCACTTTGTCCAAAAATAAGAAGGAAAATATCTTTTTGTTGATTCTCTATGAACAATGAAAAATCTAAGGTGTTGTAGTGGTTGTGAAGAAGAACCTTTTCACAAAAAGACTATGTAATTTTGCCCATTATTTCATGGTTTCATTGAATCTTGCTAATCCTCTGTCGTTTCTATAGATAGGATAAGAATTCTTGAATGATTATTCTGGAATCTTTGCAATCAGGAGAACACAGCTGTGAATCTGCTTAATTTAAGGAGGTAAGAATAATTTTGTTAATAGTTATACTTGTTATATTTGAAAAGTGAATTTAAACTCTTCTTTGCCCATATTTGTGATTAATATATTGAATGCATATGAAAAGATTGTTAAGGCTGATGATGTGATGTACATTCCATTGTTAATCAAATGTGAGTGTGTTAAATCATATTTTATTTTTAAAAGTAGTATATATGTTCTTATCTTGTATTTAATTTGATGAAGGTGCCACAACAGGAAGGTTTATATGAATGTTGACTATTTCATTTTGATATATACAAAGAAGTTCGTGAAAGATGTTACTGAAAATTTCGATGTTGACAGTGGATATCGATTCTTTGAATGTTATTTATGTATTTATTTATTTATTTTCTATATGTTTTAGTAAAGCCTTATTGAATAATATTTATAATGTTAAAGGACCTTATTGAATAATGATTTGTAGTGTTAAAGAGACTTTATTGACTATTTATTATTGTTATATTGGTTCCTTATTGGCAAATGACTGTAGAGTTAAAGGGACCATTGACTAATTGTTATCGTTATATTGTGATTGGATAATGATTGTAGTGGTAAAGGGACTTTATTGAATAATGATTGTAGTGTAAAGAGACCATATTTGCTAATAATTACTCTATTATATGGACCTTATTGGCTTTTTTTTTTTTTTTGTATTATAAAATATTAAAAGGGACCTATGAGATTGAATTAACATTTTTTTTTTTTTTATATGCATAGGACACCAACATGGTTCTCTGTTGATTTTATGACATAATTTATAAAAGATGTGGTTGCATATAGTAGAGACTCATACATGAATTAAATTTTATGTGGACTAATGTAGATATTAGGGTTATAGAGTTTATGCAACTGAAGAATAATCTCCAGTTAATTAAGGAATTATAGAAATTTCAAGTTGGCAATGAAGATCAATTTGATAATGCTTCTCAATCTATCAGTTTAGTAATTATTGCATCTACCTCAACTTATACAATTTATTGAGTCTGCTAAAGAAAAGACGAACTTCATAGTCCCGGTTGTACAACAATATCAAACTAAAGTAATGCATTTGCTCAAGTAGTCTTAAAAAATTTTGAAATTTAGGGACATCTGAATGAAGAAGAGGATGTTAATAAAAAATAACTTGGATTTATTGTTGTTGGGTAAAAATAAGAAGAAGAGGTTCAAGAAAAAGGATCCAATATTTTTCCTTAACATGTAAAGGAAGAAGAATCAATTCATGCAATTCACAAGCAGATTGAAGGATTTTCCTATATATATAGGATAATTTTTCTAAATATATTGGTAAATTTTTTACTTTCGTCCTATAATTATTTTATATTTTGGATCTAGATTTTCTATTTTTATTTTTATAACATTAGATTTTATAACTATTTATAATTATTTGACTTGGTCCTTTTGTCTATTTTTTTCAAATAATTCGACCATTTTGATCATGTGTTCATCACATGTGTAATTTTTTTTAAGGCATTTTTAATATAATGATTCTTGTAATTACATGATCACGTGATAGAAACATGGCCATTTAAACTTATCTATTTTTATTTATTTATTTATGAAAATTTTGTTGCAATTCTTTTTTCCCCACATTTTAGTAAACTTTTACCTACACATTTTTTGCTTTTCTCTTAAAAGAAAAAAAAAAAAAAAAAAAAATTGAACAATTAACTATTTAAAATTTGTCAAGAAAGCTTAGCTCAGTAATAGCAGCCTTGCTTATGATCCAAGAAGTCATGAGTTCGAGACATGTCAGAAGCAAAAGTCCTCAAAATTTAAAAAAAAAAAAAAAAAAAAAAACTATTTAAAATTTGTGTAACTATAAATTGACGAATTTTAAATAAGTTAGTAACGCCATGCTTTTCATGCCAAATATAATTATAGTCCAAAAAAGGAAAGATGTGCTAGAATCTATTCAAAGTTTTGTACAATTCCTTTTAGACCTTTTTTTAAAAAAAAAAAAAAATTATTATTACTTTTTTCGTATATTTTTCGACTTTTTTTGGGAACAATGTATGGATGAAATTTAATAATTAAAAGTATGTAATAGAAAAGTTTTATATAACATTATATATTCAAATTGAGGACCATATGAATTGAAAATGGAAATGTAAAAATGCTTATATTTCTAAAGTAGAGCTTTTGGATATTGAAAATGAACTTTATTTCAACAACAAATAGTTTTATTGTTTTCATTGAAGCCACACCTAAAACAAAATAAGCAAATTGTAATGTAATACCAACTTAAAGTTTTTTTTTTTCTCTTTTAATTTATAAAAATTATAAAGATATTTGACTAATTTGGTCTGAATTATATAAAATGTTGTCAATTATGTCCCTTCAACATTATTATATTAACCAAATAGTTCCTTGATTTTACATTATTAAAAGGACATAGTTGTCAAAAAATTGTCTAGAACAGGGACTTTGTTGACTAAAAAAAAAAAGAGTTAGAAGACCTAATTAATTAAAATTTATGTAATTAGGAATCAAATCAACAAATTATTTAAACTATAAAGATTATCGCTTGTTAAATTTAATTTGTTGGAATTATAAGGAATGTTTAGGTGAATATGTTTAGTCTCAAGAATATCTTTTTCTTTCTTTTGGTTAGATTGATTGTAGACTTCTTTGGAAAGATAATTTCATTCAGCTTTGAATTTCCTATTTTAGCCTTCTTTTCTTTACCTATTTCTCTGTCGAGGATGTGAATCTCTTTTAATTTTTGTAGTTCCTCCCAACTCTTATCGGTAATAACACTAATATTTTGAATTGGAATAACAACAGATTGAGAAGGTAATTTTATCTTAATTTTCTAGTGCGCTCACGTTTGAGGTCAATTGGTCAATTGTTTAATTTGCCTTTTCAAGTTCAGAATATTCGCCCTTGTTTCATGTTGAAATTGGAGAGTATTAGTTGCAAGGATAAATCGCCAATTTAGTCCCTTAAATTTATGTTTTAATCTATTATGGTTTTTCATATTTATTTTTGTTTAAAGTAGTCCCTTAAAAATTTTGGAATTAATCAAAGTAGTTATTTGACTATTAACATCCAAATATTTCGTTACTTTTCCTTGTTTGTACCTTTTTTAGAGGGGTATTTTTGTACTTTTGTTCAAAATTAAAGAGAGTTTTGGATGTCACGCGCAAGGAGAGTTAACGAAATATTTAGATGTTGACGATCAAAAGACCACTTTGATCAATTTAAAATTTTTTAAGGGACTACTTTGGACAAAAATAAATATGATGGACCATAACATATCAAAACATAAACTTAAGAGACTAAATTGACGATTTATCCTAATTGCAATTACTTTAACCATATCTTTGAGAGACATACCTTGATAATGAGGAGGTGTTGCTTAAGATGAAAACTATTTTGAGTGGCACCCATAATTGAAGTTTTGGTGATTCCTCCATCCAAACTATGAGTTGTCAAATATATAAGGATGTGAATGATTCTCATGAAGTATAGAGCATAAATTAGTTACCAATTTTATATTGATACAAATTTCACAACTTTTGACTTATTCATCCGTTCCTTGGAAGATTCATTGAATAAGGATGGTTAGATTGCTCTAGATTAGCATTATTTACCTTGTGGGCTCACTTTGGAGGTAAATTTGGATTGAAGTAGTAATGCTGTATTTGGATAGACTTTGAATTAAAATTGAGTGGACAATATTTGTCTCCAATTAACCAGCAAATTTGGACACTATTTTTTTTTTTTTGAAAAAAATTTGTCCCCCCAAAAACACACCTATAAAACATACCTATAAAAGTTGTGGGCCCCACCTAATTTAAAAAGTATATATTATTAATAAAATCTCTCTCATACACTCTTCTCAAAACAAATATTCTCTTACACACACAATCATTATACCTATAAAACCTATATATTTAACCCCCACTTTTTCCAACATAAAATTTAATTTAAAAAAATGGGGGACAAAATTCATTGTAAATGATAATTTGTCTCAAATAAGCCATTTTTTTTTTCCGTTAAAAGCTTATCCAAATATAGCCTAAATTTTGGGAATTCGTAACTAAAATTGAAAGTAATTCTTTAGTTACTTGTGAATTCTTAATAACAAAATTTCCATTAAATTTAATCTAAAACCTTTCTAGGCACAAATGCAGAGTGGTAATAAACTTATTGCATAATCTTCAAATCCCATAAATCGTGTCTGGATATTTATATATATTTGTCCAAGTAGAAAAAATTAGTTAATGTAATCCATATTTTATTAATTATTTATCCTTTTGATATTTATACTATTTTTTGTCTTTTTTATTTTTATACTATTTTTAGGTTTTTTTTTTTTAGTCTTTTTAATAAAATTTTGACTAATTTTTAATGATGTTTAGACTCTATAACTAGTTCATACTTATTTTAAATTGATCGAGTAAATTAAATAATGTTAAAAAAAAAATTATAATTCGTTGTAAAATTATAATTTTATAAATAATTATTCTAAATATACTAAAAATGACTAAAATGGTTAAAAAAAATAGTATACAAAGTTAAAAAAAAAAAAAAAAAAAAAAAGACTAAAAAGTGTAAAGCTAATAATTAATAAATTTATGAATTTTCCTGAAGCACTAGCTAGGTTTGATTTTCTGGAGTCCTCCTAAGCGGCGCCACTATCCTCTTCTTCTTCTTGAGTTCTCCCCGGTTAAGTGAGAATTTCAGTTTCTACTGGAGTTTTTCTTTGGCCAAAGAACCATTTTCTTCCCATTTTCTTTTCTTTTTTATTTATTTCTGTTTTACCATTACTTTTTTAGTAGTTATCACTCCTATATTTTAGTTTACCTTTATAGGTGGCAGTACTCGTGACAGCATTCGTGGTTGAAAGCGTGACGAAAACCTAGGCCTGTCAATGGGTCTAAAATACTCAGATTCTACTCGGACTCGATCATAAAAATACCGGGTACGGGTTTAACTTTTTCATACCCGTACCCGAAAATTAAATATTAATTAGGTCCGGGTACGAAACTATAAATACCGTACCCGATAAATATTCGATCTGAAAATTTTTAAAATTAAATATAGTAAATTAAATATATTATAATAATTATGGTGTTAAAGTATTGAAAGAGATTTTTATTAAATTAATAAGCATATATTGAATTTATATATAAATATATTATCATTTATTTTATATTATTTTTTTCCAATTTTAACTTTATATTCTTTTCCACAACTTTGATAATTTTTAAAATATTATACTTTAATTTATAATTTAATTTATATGAATTTTTAATTTTTAATATAATTAAATTATATTTAAATAATATAACTTATTATAATAATAATATAAATTATATTATAAGTAATTTAAATATAAATATTCAATTTAAAATAATTAAACTATTTTTTAAAAGAAAAAATAAAATTTCGAGTAGGATATACCTGGTTCGGACCCGAAACCCGATAGGGTCGGATATGGGTATAAATTTTTTGGACCCGACGGGTACCGGGTAGTGTACGGGTCCAAAAATATATTTTCGAATCCGGGTACAGAACTAGTAGTTCCGGACCCGATTGAACCCGTTGACAGGCCTACGAGAGCCATGGTGGTACAAAGGATTGGTTCCAATGGTGTCGGGTTGGTGATAGAATGCTCATCTAGGCCACAGAAGAAGGTAACAACTCATCACATAAAGACGAGGTCACATAAGACACAACATTAGGATATTCGTCGACGTGGATCTACTGCGTATCCTCCTCTCCCCCCACTCTCTCTTGAATGGACTTTCGTTACTGAGGGCGGCGATGATGCTTCGTCCAGCAGATTTGTATTCTTAGTCGATTGTTTTCAAATTTACATCTAGTGCTAATATAGTATTGGTGCTAATATAGTCCACTTTAGGTTTTCTACTATTTTTAAAAACATTTTGTTATATTTTCATTCTTTTGTAAGTTATTTTTAACTTCTTCTCGTAAGACATCTATTACAATAATATAAGTTTTATTCCCCCGCCCCCACCCAAAAATAAATAAATAAAAAAATTGATGAATTTTCCGGTCCTTAATTTAGAACAGCACATAACATTTAGGTTGTGCGATGCAGCTTAAAATTTTGATCTCCACTTGATTCATCCTTGCCCATTTAAATTCAAAAAAACATAGGAAATTTAACACAAGAATTTTTGAAAAATTATTGAATTTTTTCCTTTTTTTTTGTTCTGTTTCCTAATTATTTAGGTTTTTTTAGGTTGATCATAAAATTTTTATTTCATATAAATTGATCTTTTATCTATTTTTAATTTTACAAATTGGTCAGACCAATATCTGATGATTTTTAGCTTGCAATTGACACACCATTAAACTTAAAGTTTTTTTTTTTTTTTTTTTTAATAATTTCATGTTACAAAGAAAAAAAATATAAAATATGTATTATAAGATATTAAATGCATATCCATCTTCTTTGTAATTCAATTAGTCCCTTTTCCCTTTTCTTTACTTAGGATTCGAATTGAAAAAATCTAAAGTGATAAAAAGATCCTTTATGTTTGATGGATATGTAAATTATATCTTAAAATGTGATCGAATATTGGTTAATTTTGATTAGAAAGACTAATTTGTAAAATTAAAATAGATAAAGGATTAATTTATATAAAATTAAAATTTTTAGACCAAAATTGAGAAATATAAATAACAAGGGGACTAAATTGAAAAATTTTCCAAAATTATTTCTTACGAAGAAGGAACAGTATTACTGGTTGTTAGGTGGGATCCTTCTCCGACTTATTTATTTTGTTTTTATCGTTGACATGTGATTTGACATTTTAAGACAAAAAATTTGGAAGCGATCATCTGTCCAGCCAAAGAAAGGACAAAATTTGACATATCAAGAAGCTAAACGACGGAAATTATATAAAAATACAAAACGACCGATAATTATTGGTTGTTTTCATTTTCTATATATTATAGATTTTAAAAATCTATTTTATTATTAATAAAATTAAAATATATAAAAAATGTGTTATTTAATAAATTTTTTTAACAGAATTAAAAAAAAAAAAAAACATTTTGAGGATCAAATCATATAAAACGTATAGGTAGGACAAAAATCACCCATTATTCTAACTAAAAATAAAACTTTATTATAATTATTGATTGGGTAAGTATAAAATAAAGCTGTTGAGGTCCATGTATCACGATTTAGCTAAAGTATAAAATATAAAAGGAAAATTGGTGGTTTTAGTCCCTATATTATTATTATTTAAACAAATGAGTTTTTTTAATTATTTTTTATTTTTTTTAGATAATCATATACCAATTTTATTTTTAATTGGATAAAATGGTCATTTCAACAAAATTTTAATAATTTTTTGTCACTAAAACTTACGTGCCAAGCATGTGCTAGTTTTATGAAGGACAATTTTTGTCATTTACAATCCCATTAACTAACTAAAATCTTAATAAACAATTATTTTTTCTAATAAAATAATCTCAAAAGAAAAAATATTCAAAAATGAAAAAAAAATTAAAAATTAAAAGAAACGAGGGTTTTATTAAGATGTGAATAGATTAATAAGATTATGAATAATAAAAATGTCATTTGTGGGACACAAACATGTATAGTATGTGAATTTCGATAGTTAAAAATTATCAAAATTTTGTTCAAAGGACCTATTTGTCCAAATAAAAATAAAAAGAGATCTGATTGTCAAAAAAAAAAAAAAAAAAATCATTTATGCAAACGATTATAATGACAACGATGAATTTTTCAATAAAAAAATTTAAAGATATCACATCATTGTAACTTCCCATGTATCTTTCTTTTCTTGCGTTTTCTTCTCTATTAAAATTATCACTAAGCATCCTATACGTAATTATGAATTGGTTTAGTTCCACGAGTTTAAATATTAGTAAATTTACAAGAAAAAAAAAAAAAAACATTTAAATTCCCTTTTAACCTGATTCACTAACTAGTGGTTTCTATTCTTATAACTAGCTTACACCCCACGCTGTATGCAACTATAAGTATATGGCAATGGCATCCTAACTGAAGGGTAGGGTTTCTTATCTCTTGTAGCTAAAGATTGTGTTATAATTTGCTTCCGAAACAGCTCAAACCACAGTCTGAAAATAAACATGAGTTTGTTCGGACAAGAATCCAACAATACCCGTCCTCATGCTATTTGCATCCCACTTCCAGCTCAAGGCCACATAAAACCCATGACCAGATTGGCAAAATTTCTCCATTACAAAGGTTTCCACATCACTTTCGTGCATACAGAGTACAATTACAGAAGATTACTCAAAGCAGCAGGTGGACTTATTGATGAATCTGCTCATCATCTGGGAAGTCTGCCCTCTTTCCGGTTTGAAACCATTCCTGATGGCCTCCCACCGTCTGATGCCAACGTTACTCAGGATGTCCCTTCGCTCTGTGATTCCACTTCCAAGAATTGTTTGGGTCCTTTCAGAGAACTCGTTGCTAGGATTAATGAAAGCCCTGATGTTCCTCCCATCACTTGCATAGTTTCTGATGGCGTTATGAGCTTCACACTCAAAGTTGCTCGAGAACTTGGCATCCCTGATGTTTTCTTCTGGACTAATGGTGCTGCCGGTGTTATGGCTTACCTCCACTATGCTCAGCTTGTTGAAAAGGGATATACACCACTCAAGGGTACGTTGCTCCCTCCTGTTTTTGTTTTTGTTTTCTTAACCATTGAGAATACTAAAATTGAGGATTTTTCTTTTTTTCTTTTTAACAAAAAAAAAAAAAAAAAGAAGATTAAATTACCATTTAACTTTACTTTGTTGTGTCAAGAAGGGCATATATAGTTTAGTGGATAGAGTCTCAGTCTCGCTTATGATTCGAGAGGTCATGAGTTCGAGACATATCAAAGGCGAAAGCGCTTCAAAATTTTAAAAAAAATAAAAATAAAAAACAAACTTTGTTCTAAAAAGAATATAACTTTGATTAGTAATTTTTATTGCTAGTGATGGATTGCCATATTTTTTTGGAACTAACTAATGCAGATTCAAGCTATCTCGCAAACGGGTATTTAGATACGGTCATAGATTGGATACCAGGTATGAAAGGTATTCGTTTGAAGGAACTACCAACATTTATTAGGACTACTGATCCTAATGATATTATGTTGAACTTTGCAATTACTCAAGTCAAGAAAGTTCATGAAGCATCTGCTTTAATTTTAAACACTTTTGACATATTGAATCTGAAATTTTGGAAAATCTCTCATCGATGATTCCTGAAGTTTATACTGTTGGGCCCCTTCATCTTCTGGAAGATCATATTCCAAAAGATAATCCAGTAAATTCAGTGAAATCAAATCTTTGGAAAGAAGAATTGAATTGTATTGAGTGGCTCGACACGAAAATGCCCAATTCAGTAGTTTACGTGAACTTTGGTAGTGTTACAGTTATGACACCCCAACAACTAAGAGAATTTGCTTGGGGTCTTTCAAACAGCAAGAGAAATTTCTTGTGGATAATTCGACCGGATTTAGTTTCCGGTGAATCTGCAGTTGTTGGCCCTGAATTTATTGAAGATACGGAAGAAAGAGGCCTTTTAGCAGGCTGGTGCCCTCAAGAAAAAGTTCTGAAACATCCATCTGTTGGAGGGTTCTTGACACACTGTGGATGGAACTCTACTTTAGAAAGTATATCCGCTGGTGTGCCAATGTTATGCTGGCCATTCTTCGCTGAACAACAAACAAATTCGTGGTATTGTACCAAGCATTTGGGCATTGCCATGGAAACAAATACTGATATTGGCAAAGATGAAGTGGAAAAATTGATAAATGAGTTGATGGTTGGAGAGGAAGGACAAAAGATGAGGAAGAAGGCAGCAGAATGGAAGAAGTTAGCAGAGGAAGCCATTACAGCCCCATCTGGATCTTCTTACAATAATTTGGAGAAATTGATGAACAATATTATGTTAACGGACAATAAGACTTTAGAGAGAGCAAAATAAATAAAATAATAGAATATATACTCTCCTAATAAATGATGTTACCTTTCATTGTTTTATTTATTTCTTTTTTTCTTTTGGTTGGTGGGGGGTGGGGGCACCTCGTCACTTCCGATGTATAAGAAAAATAATTATAAGTTTAGCCGGCTGAATTATATATACTATTACAAACAGTAATTATGTGGACTTAGTACATTTCTATAAATGTATCTTTTTTTTTTTTTTTTTTTTTCTTTTCTTCCCTTCTATTTTTATTAAGATAAGAAACCAAATTAATTCATACGTAATGTTACAACAGGAGATAGATAAACATATGCTATCTATATATGGTGCGATTTGGACTTAGCATGAAATTGGTGTTATTACAGGACCTCCCTATTTTCAGATGTGTGAGAACCTAATTATTTGGATGTTGCATGAGTCTTCTAATTTCTTCCATAACTTATATTAATAGAGCTTTATATGATAGTGTTTTCATGACTTATTAGGCTGTATATGATAGTGTTTTCTTTCTTTCTTTCTTTCTTTTTTTTTTTGGTAATTGGGTATATGATAGTGTTTTCATTATTTTATATATATTTATATATTTTTTTTCTAAAAAGTAAAATTTAAATTGAAAGTGAAATTTATTATTTTTTATTTTTTTAAAAATTATTTGATAAAAAGTTATATAGTTAAAGTTTTATTCAATATATATATATATATATATATATATATATAAATAAGTGTATAATGATAACATAATTATTGAATATTCGTATTAAATTTTACAATTTAAAATTATTTGATTAAATCAATTAACTAATAAATTCTTTATTTTAAAGTTAGAAAGTATATATCATTATACGTTTGAACATTAATAATAATAATAATAACTTTCAAATGAAGTTAATTATTTTCAATTCCAATTGATGGCCAATATTCAACTCTGAACAAAGTTAGAAGATCGTCCAAAGACAACCTTTTTCTTAAAAAGAATTCGGTACTCACACTACTTGAGCAATTGATTTTTGTAAAGGAAAATTCTATGTCATATGCAGATCCAAGCCAGTGATTTATGGGGTAGACCTTAAGACTACAATACATGGCTAAAATTGGCACAAGGCTGTCTCTGTTGAGATTTGAACCTAGGTCCTCCACTTGACAAGCCAAGTGGAGACACCTAAGTAATGGGAGCAATACCACTGGACTACCACTTTGTTCTTAAGATTCTTATTAATTACTAAGAGTTATGAATTACGTAATTATTAGTATTTATAGTTAAGTTATTTAATTTTTTTTTTTTTTAAATTTTTTTTTACTAATAATAGATTTTAATAATTAGTAATTATCTTTTCTTTTAAGATAAATCCTATAATTATATATTTTAAGAGACAAACTTGTAAGAACAGTGATTAGAGAAAACTTGATTGATGAGAATCAATAAGCAAAGTAGATTGCTTTTTCATTGGTTTTAAGTCTATGATTGAAAAATATTTATAGAGCTCAAGGATTTAAATTGTTTTATTTTAGGATGGAATTCGAGAATCGAATAGGTTAGATATCGAATTACAGTAGGAGATCGTAAAAGATGAATAAATGAGATATTTTCTTAAGAAAATCTTCTTTGCATTCTATTTTCTTTCTTTTTCATTTCACAAAATTTGCTTGATTTCTTATTTTTTGTTTCTTCCTAAACGAAATTTTGGGGAATTAAGTCTCTTTTTTTTTTTTTTAATTATTTTTGTTAGATTCCTTCATCATCATCATCATTATTATTAAAATAGTATTTATAATATTTTCGAAAATAAATCAAACTCTTCTAGTATTTGTCTTTTCTATTGAATTAGAATTCCACGAAGTTTTTATGTTATTTTGTTAATTTTAATTTTTTTAAAGTTAATTAAAAGATTCTCTTTTTTATTCCTTTCTTCTAA
>JAXGGT010000094.1:6268277-6326077 GCA_035583425.1 Marsdenia floribunda | reverse complement strand
GTCCAAAACTCACATTTAAATCAAAGAAATCACTTGTTTTCTAATAAAAATCCCAAAAGCTTCCAAATATAAAAATAGAACAAATTAATACTAATACTAATATATTTAACTATAAACCTACAAGAATTAACTAATAAAAAGGCATAAAATGGTAACAAAAATATGATATATTTTTGTGTTATCATATGTCTTTATAAGAAATCATTTTGGGCAAAGTATATGAAGATTTCTATGCACGTCATCAATAAGTACCACAAGCTTCACTTGGATCAGTTACACCATACGAGAAGTTGTGGTACATTACACCCACTGTATGTCATTTTTGAGTCTTTGGTTGCGTGTGCTATGTCTTTATAACAAATCATTTACGTAGCAAATTTGATAAGAAAGCAATAAAGTGTATATTCATGGGTTATGATAATCAAAGAAAAGGCTGGAAGTATTGTAATCCATGAACAGGAAGGTACTACACTTCATGGAATGTGATATTTAACGAGGCATCATAGTGGTGGTCTTCTTATGAAGTGACCTTGCCAGATTCAAAGGAATTTGAATAGCAGTTGTAGGAAAAACTTGCAGATGAAGTGGTTAAAGAAATCACTCAATAAGATGAAAAAGTAGAAGAAAGTATTATCAAGACATATATGAAGGCTCAATCCCCATGGTGCACAAGAATGCATCATCAAACTTTTGAAGAAGCACGACCAAGCCAACTTGATGAAGAAGTTGAAGAAGTGACAAAGCCCACATTTATAAAGGTAAATAAAGGATAATCAAGAAGAATCCTAAATATGTGAATGCAACACTTGTTGAGAATGGTAATGTTAAGGAACCCACAACATATGAAGAAGCATTCTTAAGAAAATAATGGATAAAGGCCTTGGAGAAAGAGATAGATGCTCTAAAATAAATCAAACATGGGAATTGATTGTAAAACTTAAAGACGTGAACCTAATCTCTCATAAATGGTTTACAAGGTAACGAGGCGACCTGATGGATCAATTGAAGGGTATAAAGCTCGATTAGTGGTCTGAGGTTTTACACAAAAGTATGTACTGGACTATGATGAAATACTTAGTCTAGTGGCGAAGATTACAATTGTGCAAGTCTTGATAGCCTTAGCTACAAATAATAATTGGAAGCTATGGCAAATGGCTGTGAAGAAAGGTTTCCTTTAGAGAGAGCTAGATTGAGAGCTATATATGGAGCAGCCTCAAGGTTTCAAGAACGAGTCCTATCTAGGATATGTATGCAAGCAAAAGACAACCTTATACAGGTTGAAGCAAGCACCAAGAGCCTAGTATGGGAAGAAAGTAAAATTTCTAGTCCAAAGTGGTTATGAAATTGCATCTGCTGACGCTATCTTATTCCTAAAATCCCTAGGAGGTAAGTTGGCTATAATATTAGTTTATGTTGATGATCTTATCATCAAAGAAGATAATGTTGCTGAAATTGATCAAGTCAAGGCCAACTTTTCAGTACATTTTCAAATGAAAGCGTTGGGAGAGCTAAATCACTTTCTCGGTCTTGAAGTTGAGCATACAAAAGATGGGATATTCTTGTGCCAACACATGTATACTAAAGAAATTTTAGAAAATTTTGGAATGTCAAATTGCAAGCCTATTGTAACTCTAGTCGAAGTGCATACAAGGGTATGTTCGGTTGAAGGAAAAAATTTGGAGGACACTACCATGTATAGGAAACTTGTTGGGAGCCTAATTTACCTTGCTCTTACAAGACTAGATATATCATATGTTGTGGACTTGTAAGTTGATATATGCAAACACAAAAGAAGTGCCATCTAGAGCTATTAAAAGCATTTTGCGATATATTCAAGGTAACATGAATTTTTGAATATTATACAAGAAAGGAGAAACTAAGTTGAATAGGTGGAATAACTTGTTTATGAGCGTAAGAAGATTGCCGAACATAATTTTACTTATGCAACAAGTACCCATTGTCTATACCTTACTGTGAAGAACCACCCAACACATAGACCATTATTTGTCATACTTGGACCTTTAAATGAGCAATAATATAAGGAGCAAACTAAATTAAATAAATAACTTTTTTGTTGCAATATAATCATAGTCTTTAAGGGCATACATGCTAACATAATGTGCCTAAAAAATCTGAGTGTTCGGTTTTTTTCTCTAGTGACCATCCCATAGCAAATCATGGGACTCCTTCAAGATTTCCTTTCGTAAATTCTCCCATTTTAGGGCAAATAATCGATTTCCATGAGTGTATAGAACACCTTCCTTTTCCCAAAACCTTCAAGTCTTGCCCTCCTTCTCTAATTTCAATAAGATTACAACAAAAGCATCGTGAGTCATACCTTCTCATATGCAATTTATCATATCGCTCTATGGTGCACTTGCACAGATCTGGGTCAATTCTGCTTTTCTACTGAGTGCATTTGCCACCACATTAGTTGTTCCTAGTTTATAATCCAACTAATAATCGAACTCAGCCAAGAAGTCTTGCTATCCAACTCGTTGGGGCTCAACTTCTTTTGTGTTAGACATAGCTCGTGGCCACATTGTTTGTCTTGACAATTAATTTACTACTAAGTAGGTATTGTCTCCATATGCACAAGCAATGAACTATAGTTGACATCTCCTTCTCTTGAACTATATAGCATCATTTAGTATCATTTAACTTATGACTTTTGTAAGCAATCGGTTGCCTTTCCTACATCAATAATCCACCTATTGCATAATATGAGGTGTTGATGTGCACCTCAAATGGTTTTTACTAATCAGGACCCCTTATTATGGGTTTGCTTGAAACTGCTTATTTGAGGTCCTCAAAAGCATCTTGGTATTGTGGTGTTACTCTTTTTGAGTAGATTTCTCAACGAGATGGCAATGGCTGAGTAGCCCTTGATAAAGCGACAGTAATAGTTTACAAGGCCTAAGAACGATCGTAGTTTCAGAATGCACATCAGTGGTTGCCGATCAAGAATCACTAGCACCTTTTGGATCCATTATTAATCTGCCTTCTTTAATTCAATAGCCCAAGAATTCCACCTCTTGTTCAGTTAAAAAAAAAAAAAACACTTCTCAAACTTTACGTAAAGTTTGTTTTCCCTAACACTTGGAAGACCTTCCTTAAATGTCAAACATGTTCTTCAAGCGTAGTACTATACACTACGATGTCATCCAAGTATACCACCACAAATTTATCGAGTTAAAGGTGGAATAACTTTTTTATGAGAGCATGAAGATTGTCGAGGCTTTAGTTAAACCAAAGGGCATAACTAAGAATTCAAAAGCAGCATACTAGGTAATGCAAGTCGACTTTGGTTAATCTCCTACCGCTATTCGGACTTGGCAATACCCGAATCAAAGATCCAACTTAGAGAAATATCTTGTGTTCCCTAATTGATCAAAAAGGATAGCTATCAAGAGAATATGATACTTGTTTTCGATAGTTACCTTGTTCAAGGCTTGATAGTCCATGTACATTCTCAACAAACTATCCTTCTTCTTTTGGAACAATATTGGTGTGCAATGAGGTGCTTTGGATGGTTGAACATAGTTGGAATCATGAGATCTTACTTCTGTTTCCTTAGTTCCATAAGTTCTGGTGGCGACATACAATAGGGAGCTTTGACTGGCGGTTTGGCACCAGGTACCAACTCTATTTCGAGGTCTACCTCCTTGGAGGGTGTTTCTTCAGTAGCTGGGGTGGCATGACATCTTTGAATTCTTCCAACACTTCTTGTACAAAATTGAGCAAGGTCGATTTAAGCCTCTTTGTTCCTTCATCATCATTTAGTTGCCTAACAGTGGCAATATAACTTTCGGAGGACTTTAGTCCCCTCTTGAATTTCATAGCCGATAATTGCAAAGCCAATATACCTCATGTGGTCTTCTCTACGCATCTTAACAAAATAGAATGTGTCTTGCCATCATCAATAATGATTAGGTACTAGAGTCGGGTAAGAGTATCGTGTGTACTTGACAGAATAATGAAAACCCCAACACTACTCAAAAGTTATCCATTGGTATGATGGTGAAATCTATCTTTTCGTTCCATGACCCGATTTGCACATTTACCAACTTTGCTATACCAACAATAGGTCTAGCTGGGGCATTAATAGTCTTAATAAATCCTTTGCCTTTCTCCATCTTAATGCCGAGTCGTTTCGCTTCTTCATCAATGGGGTAAGTCATTTTGTTGTCAATGTTGACATCAACGTAAAGTAATCCCTTCTCCTTCTTAGTGATAATTGGGGGACGAGCTTTCATGATCCCTAAGTGTTGTAGGGAAACCATAGATTCATTGTGCAACTCCAATTCCTTCTTTCCAAATTTAGCAACCATTGATCATAGTCTTCTTCTTTGAGCTATCGTGTACCTAGAGTGGCCCATCGCATATGAAGTATGGCTTTAGACATTTGGTTCCATCTTTCTTGAATGATCTATCATTCTTCCCACTGTGGCTCTTTGGAGTGCTTCCCTCCTTATGCCCTTCCTTGTGCTTCTCTCCCCCACATGAGAAATCAGTAAGTGACTCGGCAGCTGCAATAGCATCTTCTAATGTTTGCACACCTCCCCGCTCCAATTCTGCCTTTGCCCAATCTTTTAAACCATCTTTAAAATGGATGAGAGCATCTTTGTACGACAAGTAGTCGATTTCCAACAAAATTATAGTGAGTTACTTGATATAATCAATGATAGACCTACCGTGACGAAGTCGATGAAGCTTTCCCCTTGCTTCGTTCTCGACATTATGAGGCACGAAGTGTTTCCATAATTCCATCTTGAACTGTTCCAATGTGCAAATGTTGTTGATGCCCTTCTCTTGTTCATCATGCTTCGTTTTCCACTATAATTGAGCCGCATCCCTCAGGAACATTGTGCATTACCAATTTCAGCTCCATTATTGGTGACTGCAATAGCCTCAAAGCATTGATCTAGGCCAACCAGGAAGTTCTCCACAACTGATGCACTATGTGTACCATTGTACATTGTAGGTTTTGGTACCTTCAGCCCATGTACTACCGAGCTTGAAGCGGCACAAAATGAGGATGAGCTACCCACTCAGTGCTGCTCTTGAAATTTTGAATGAATAGTCTCAACTTCTTTGTGTAAGGAACTTAGTTCACATTTAGTGGACTTAGCCTTGATATCTCTTCATTCTCTTGCATCAGATTATTGATCTGTTTGGAGAGTTCAATAATGACACTCTCCTATACAGCTAGTGCATGCTCAAGCATAACAATCCTCTTCTCCATGAGATCGGCTGGTGATGCACGAGCCTTAGACTCCCTATGCTTAGAGGCGGTTAGGGTAAGATCTCATCCACGTATTGACTCCCTTTGCTCATGGCTAACTCCAGCATTGACGTATACTAAACCATTACTCTGATACCACCTATCACAAAATCGAGAGGTTTGGACCCGTGCGATACTTGACATTCTTAGTTGATGCTTGTGCTAACTAAGCCTTAAATGAAACGAGGACGATGAGTGAGCAAAGTAGAAGCTTTATTACAAGTGAGAAGGATTTACAAGGATTGCTTCTCTAGGAAACTTTCTCTCTAGCATTACAATTTTTGAGGTGAGGTTGCAAATGAGCTAGCCTTTCTATTTGTAGTCCACCACCTCCTGTATGGACGGCTAGGATCGTTTTGATCCAATGGTGGGGATCAATCTTCTAGACTACTCAATATACGTCATTTAAGTATTCTAGGATCTGCAAGGGGTTTTTAGATTGGTCTACATTGCTCAAGAATGCCCAAGAACCTTTCAGAGTCATGTAGGCCTTTCCAGTAGTTTTTAGCACGACCTAGGTGGTTCAAGATCATTCAAGGATGTTTTGGGACGTTCTAGGGGCGTTAGGTACCTTACAGAGTCTTCCCCTTTAATGTGTTGAAACAAATCATCCTCAATTAAGATTTAAAAAGCATGCACTGCTTTACCAACCTTGACCTTCCACTTCTTAATAAGGTCATCTTATTCTGTTGGAGGTATTGTTTCACTACATCAAGCAATCACAAATCTTCCCCCTACAAATAAAACTGCATACGAGTACTCCAAGAATAATGATTATTTTTGTTGAGCTTTTTGATAGTGCTTACAGAGGTAGACATGTATGCCATGAGAACTTGACTTCTTCTTCTGATGAATCAAGTGATGTTGGTCCCAAACCAATAATTTTACAGTCCCAGACTGTGTGTTAGTACCACTTTGTCATACTTCCATCATCGATCGAGACTCCAGAAGCTCTTGGAAATTAGTCCCTAATGGCCTGCTCGATACCAGATGTTGAGAAAATGGAGAACTTGATTTGATGAAAGAGTAGTTTTATTAACTCTTAAAAGAAGTATTACAAGAGTTCTCACACTCTGACACTCTTACTCACCAACTCTTTCTTTTTTGAATTGTTTACAAATGACAACCTTTCGTCTATTTATAGCCTTCCACCTACTGAATGGATGGCTAGGGTTTATTTGATGCAATGGTGGTTACTGTTCTTCTAGAGCCTTCTCCATACCTACTCTACAACTTTCAAGAGAATGTTCTATCAAATTCTAGCAAATTGTAGAGTGTTCTAGAAATATAGAACATGAGTCCACACTATGGGATCACAAGGACGAGATCTCGAACTACAAGGCACGACAAGGGCGTCGCCTGATTGAGTAGGGGAGAATATCACTGTCAGTTCCCACCTGCAAAGAAAATGATAGCCTTAGTTGCAAATAATGATTGGAAGCTATGACAGATGAAATATGTGAAGATTGAAGATCAAGTCGCAAAAATATTTACTAAAGGGATTAATAGAACAACATTCAAAGATACTCGCAAATGACTTGGTATGGTAAGCAAGTACGCATTAAAAGAGAGTAGTTGTTGAGGGGGAGTGTGAAGAATTAACAACTCTCTCTATATTTGTAAAATACTCTACAATTTGCTAGAATTTAATTAGTAGAACACTCTAGAAAGTTGTAGAGTGATGTAGAAGATTCTAGATATGAGTAGAACACTCATGAAGAGTATACATAAAATATGAAAAGACTAGAAAGATATAGTTAGTTTGAAGAGATATGGAGAAGGCTCTAAAGAATCGTAACTACTATTGGATCAAATTAGCCCTAGATATCCATTGAGGAGGTGGAAGGCTATAAATAAAGGAGAGGTGGTCATTTGTGAACAACAATCCAATAGAGAAAGAGTTCGTCATTAAGAGTGTGAGAAGTCTTGTAATTCTTTTTCCTTAAGAGATAATAAAACTACTCTTTCATTAAATCAAGTCTTCCACTTTCTCAACAAGTGGTATCAGAGCAGGCGATCAAGGACTAATTTTGAAGTACTTCTAGAGTCTCAATCGAGGATCAAAGTGTGACTAGGTGCTGCCAACATACAGTTTAGGACTATAGAGTTATTGATCTGGGACCAACATCACTTGATTCATCAAAATAAATTGTCAAGTTCTCATGGCAGACAAGTCTTCCTCGGTAAACACTCCCAAAAAGCTAAACAATAATAATTATAATACATGAAGTACTCGTATGCATTTTATTTCTTGGGGCAAGATTTTTGGGAGATTGTTAGTGGTAGTGAAACAACACTTCCAACGGAACAAGATGATCTTAAGAAGTGGAAGGTCGAGGCTGGTAAAGCAATGTATGCTTTATCGATCTTAGTTGAGGATGATTTGCTTCAACACATCAGGGACATGAGGACTCCTAAGGAGAGGCATGGGACACTCTTGCTGGACTATTTGCTCGACTTATTCACATCTTAATGAAACCCTTGTTTCTTCTAATTTCATTCGATCTTTTAAATTTCTTCAATTTCGTATTATTTTTCCTTCTAAGATAATTTTATTGAAAAAAAAATGGGGTTTATTAAGATTTTAGCTTAGACAATGGGATTGTAATAAATGACAAAAATATCCTTCATGAGACATACAAATGCTTGGCACGTGAATTTTGGTAATTAAAGATTATGAAAATTTTACTGAAAAGACCTCTTTGTCCAATTGAAAATAAAATTGGAATCTAATTGTCTAAAAAATAAAAATAAGGACCAATTTATCCAAACGAGAATATTTTTTTTTACTTTATACTATTTAAAACCTGTCTAGGGCTCACTATTTAGCAGAAAGAGTTATACGAATGTTAACTGGAACTGGTCCGCTCTTCAACTCCTTAGCCCTATGTGATAGCTTTGCTATTTGAGTACCACTCCTTGACCCTATTTGTAAGAATCCTCTGCCACTTTTCATAACTTAGTTTAGGATGAGTCTATCTTGATGACTATTCAATCTAATCTTGTATTTATAGATAATTTATAGTGATTGTCCTCTATCCCATGTCTTTGGACTTCTTTTTCAAGTTTCTTCGCTGTAAAAGCGTCTAAACTTCAATAGATTGAGGACTTGATTTCAATTTTACATTCATTTAAATATTAGTCAAATGTTTTTTTTTTTTTTAGAGTAAAAAGAAATTTAATAACTTACCTCATAGGAATGTCATTAAAACTTTTAAAGGCATTTTTTTATTAAAAATAGTAGATAACTTTCTCATATAAAATACAAATTACTCTATATGTATAACTGGTATTTTTTTTGAAGAAAAAAAAAAGAAAAAGAATTTCACAAAGATTGTAAACAATTAAAAAATATTAATAATAATTAAATTAAATTTTTTTTTTAAAAAAAAAATCACTCTATATGGGTTGAATATAAATTCTATGATACAATGTTAAGGTTATATTTAGAACACTATTATTTTTTACTTTTTTTCAGTTAAAACTTAGTTTAAGTATTGGTTTCATTTCAACAACTTCTCGTATATGTCAGAGAAATTGAGATTAGAAAATGTAAAACTTGTGGTAGTAGTTTATAAGGTGTATTTGGTAAAGTGATGGATGACCAACTATTTTATGATGGATATATCTATTAAACTTAAACCATCTTCTTATTATAAAATATATTAAATACATATTCATCCCTTTTGTGATTTATTTATTCTATTTTTCCTTTCCTTCAATTAAAGTTTCCAATTTTTTTTAGAATTCAAGAAACTAAATTCCTATGAAAGATGTAATATAAAATAATTGCAGTTAAAAAAATTACAATTCCTGCAATAAATTGGAATCCTTATAATTTGGAATTCATTCTTTTTATTCCCGTTCAAAATAGAGAACAGTTTTTTCTTTCCATTTTTTTAAATGAACAATTATTTATTTTCTTAAGAAAATTAAACATATTTTATTATAATAATTATGTATTGTACTAAGAAGGATCTAAAATGGTAAAAATAATTATTTAAGTTTGATAGGCTTGTGGGTCACATACTAATAAGTGGCCGAGTAATGACCAATTTTGATTGAAATGATCAATTTGTGAAATTAAAAATAGATAAATGATCAATTTGTATAAAATTAAAGTTTTAGGCCCAACTCGCAAAAACGTAAATAGTTGGACAATTGAATCCAAAATTTTTTCATTTGAATAATTATACCTATGAATTGACGAATTTTACGCTTTTCATGCCAAATCTAACTTTAGCCCAAAAAAATGAAAAATGTACAAGAATACATATAAATTTGTACTATTATTTTTGGACTTTATTTATTAATGGCCATTTTAGTCCCCAAACTATTTTCGTTTGGCCATTTTAGTCCTTTTTCTTTTTCTTTTTCTTTTTTTTAGAATTTTTCATTCTCATACAAAAATAATTTGACCAGTCCTTTTACCTGTAATAACAGGTAAAATGAATAAATAAGGATAATTGGTCATTTTAGTCCGTAAACTTTTTATTTGGCCATTTTAGTCATTTTACTTTTTTTTTTTTTAGATTTTTTTTATATTTGAACAAAAATTATTTGGTCACATTAGTCTTTTTACCTGTAATAACGGAAAAATGAATAAATAAAATAAAGATTCATTATTTTATTTTATATAAAGGATAAACTTATCATTTTATATACAAAATTTACCTTTATAAGTAACAGAAATTAAAAATTCTTGTTCACTCCCTCACATCTAAAGTTTGATAATTTTGTTTAAAAAAATAAAGTTTGATGAATATCATATACATGAAAAAGATGAAATGGGTATTATGCCCCACGGGCTTGGTGGAGTGTTTATGAAGAATGTCGTAGGCATCATATTTTGATATTTTGTATCAAGTCATGAATCACGATACGGTTTAGGACAAATCTGAACTGCACAACCAGACCAAGAAATATATATTTAATATTATACGTATTATATGTAATAAAAATTATTAAATAATAACATTTAAACAATTCAATCGGTCATGATATTATGAGTTAGTCATACTAAAGCAAAAATTGAAAAAGAAAATATAAAAAAACCTAGATAATTTTATTTGTAGAAAAAATTACAAAGAATTAAAATCCTTCTGAAAAGAAAAGGTAAAGTTTTCATATAAAAATTTTATTAGTTTAATGCGTAAATTAGGAATCAAGACAACAATAAATATTATAAGTCAAAACTTTATTTACTAAAATTTTAATTTATTTGGTATGATTAAATAGCTATAAATGTAAAAATTAACATTATTTAGAGAATATATGTATAGTAAATTTAATCTTTAATAAATGCTTCATGTTGGATAATATAATTTCATTTCAATACTACAAAATTATAAAATTAATTAAAAAAAATTAAAGAGTATGAAAAATAATTATTAAGAGTAAATTAATTTATTATTATTTTATAAATAATTTACATAAAAATTTATTTATTATTATTTTAAAAAAATTATTATTATTATTTTATTTAAACATAACTGGATTATACTTTTGTAATTAAAATATTCTTTTTAATTGATTATAAAATAAAAAGAAAAGAAAAATTCGTCAAATTTTAGATGTGAGAGAATTGAAAAGAATTTTTAATTTAATTTTTGATATTTATAAAGATAATTTTTGTATATAAAATAACAAGCTTATTTTTTATATTAAATAAAGTAATGAATTTTTATTTATTTTTTTATTTTTTTGTTATTACAGGTAAAAAGACTAATGTGACCAAATAATTTTTGTTCGAATATGAAAAAATCTAAAAAAAAAAAAGGAAAAAAGACTAAAATGGCCAATTATCTTTATTTATTTATTTTACCTGTTATTACAGTTAAAAGGACTCATGTGGCCAAATTATTTTTGTTTGAGAATGAAACAATTCAAAAAAAAGAAAAAGGACTAAAATTGCCAAACTGAAATAGTTTGGGAACTAAAATGACCAATTATCCTCTTAATATATAGACATAAATATAACTATTTTTGAGCTTTGTTAGATAGAATATGTGGATGAAATTTGATAAATAAAAGTATATAAAGAAAAAACTTTTACTTAACAATATATTTTAAAATGTGGACCACATCAATTGAAAATCGAAATTTGAAAAGCTTTACATTTCTAAAGTGGTGTTTTTAGATATTAAAAATGAATTGTATTTTAATTCTTCACGTGTATTTTTATTCAATCCAAAAAGCAATTAATTTTATTTTTTTCATTGAAATCAGTATCACACCTAAAAAGTAAATAAATTACAATAAAATACCACCTAAAGTTGTTTTCTTTTCCCTTTTAATTTATAAAAATTATAAAGATATTTTATTAATTCAATCTCTCATTACATTAGTTTTTGTCAATTAGATTCCTTTAACTCTATTATATTAAACAAATAAGGCCTCGACTAGTTGTCCAAATTTTTTTCAAAACAAAAACCTTATTAACTAAAAGTAAAACAAGAGTTAAGGGAACTAACTTACTAAAACGTATGAAATTAGAAACCAAATCCACAAATTATCTGAATAATTATCTTTCTCTAAATTTAATATGTTCAAAGTATACGAGATTTTTAAATTTTTAAACTTTATTTTTATTATATTATTTAAGCTCTTAAATTATTTATACAATTTGATCTTTCCCGTCCAATTCTATAAAAATATTTACGAAAAGTCATCATGTAGTTGATAGTTAAGTCATTATTAAGAGACTAAAATGTATAAAAATAACAAGTTCATGAATGAAAATAACACGTGAATAATTATTTTACGAACTAAATTATAAGAAAATATGAGTCATTTAATGAAATTTTTAATAAACTGTATAAATGGATATACAATAAGGATAAAATAAAATAAAATAAAGCCCGATTGGCATACGGATCTCTTTACATAAATATTTCTACTTAATTTGTCAAGTGTGAAGTCTCAATACTAACCAAAAATCTTTCAAGGAGGATTCTAATAGAGTTTTTGTCTTTCAATGAGAAAATTAGATAAAAGGTCATTGTTTCCCTAATAGATTGATTAGAGAATGTTTAACTCTTTTTTTTTCCCTAGCTTACGCTTATCCTCATTCTTTTTAATTTGAGTTGTTAGTGAGCCAAACAGTTCGTGAAAAAAAGTTCGTTCAAGATAGTTTATGTTTGATTAAGACTTGTTTCTTTAACAAACAAACTCAAATATATTTTCAAGCTTTAATATTTTTCGAACGGACTAGATCCATGTTAACAAACATAATAGAGCATTTGCGAAAAAATTATAATATTTATATATTATATAAATATTTTATTATTTATATTTATATTTTTTTCTCTATTTTTTAAAATATAATTCAAATTCGAAATCGAGTTCCAGTTCCAGTTCCAGTTTAAAATCGAACTCCAACTAGTTTGAATATTAAATGAACTGAATACGAATAATTTGTAAACTATATGAACAAATCATTGAACAAACTCAAACAAGATTTTATTTTCGAAACATTAATCGAGTCTATTTAAACATATTTGAAAATCAAATAAACCAAACTCAAATATTCCATGTTTAGTTTGACTTGATTAGATTACAACTTTACTTTTAATAATTAAGGTGGTACTCTTTTTTTTTTTTTTTTTTTTCTCGTCCTAGTATATGGGATATACTTTATACTATGGAAGACCTATCTAGGGCTCACAATAATTAGGGAAAGAGTTTTCGAAATGTTAACTGGCATTGGCCCTCTCTTCAACTCCTAGACCCTATTTGTAAAAGTCCTCTGCCACTTTTCATAACTTAATTTAGGATTAGGTCTAAACTGATGATCATTCAATCTGATCTTGTATTTATACATAATCTATATAGCAATTGTTATGTTTCACATGTCTTTAAGCTTCTTTTCCAAGCTTCTTCGCTTTAAATTCTTAATTCTAAACCTTAATAGATTGAGGATTTGATTCAAATTTTACCTTTATTAAATATTAGTCAAATGTTTTTAGAGTAAAAAGATATTTAATACCTTATCTCATATTTAATACTTTTAAAGGCCTTCTTTCTTAAAAACAATAGATAACTTTCTCATATAAAATACAAATTACTCTAAATTTTGGGTTAA
This sequence comes from Marsdenia floribunda, assembly GCA_035583425.1. NCBI lineage: Eukaryota > Viridiplantae > Streptophyta > Magnoliopsida > Gentianales > Apocynaceae > Marsdenia > Marsdenia floribunda. The sequence continues at coordinate 6,312,710 of JAXGGT010000094.1, read as the reverse complement.
TCATTATTCGAATAAAAAACTAAACACATATTCTCTCTTTATATTATAAATTAATTAACTCACAAAAAAAAAAAAAAAAAAAAAAAAAAAAAATCACTTTAGCAACATTATATTTCAATTGATTAATTTAAAAAACAAATAATTTGACCAAAATTTAAATTTAACTCAATACCATAATATATATAATGCAAAAGAAGTTAATCAAAAAAGTATGATAACATATATATATATATATATATATATGTAATCTATGCATTCAGTCAAAAAAAAAACCCACAAAATAAATAACAAAAAACAGACACACACACACACATATATATATCTTATATATAGATCTGCATATAAATCAAATCAACTTATTAAAACCTTTAAATAACTGGACTGGACTTCTTGCTGATTTCAAAATCAGTCCAAAACTAGAACCCAAAATATGTAAAAATAAATAAATAAATAAATAAATAAGCTCATAAAATTAAAATAAACTACTGGGTTGGATTACTTGGAATCAACCCAAGATATAAAATCAAAACAGTCCATAAAATAAAATGAATAAATAAATAGATTAAGGAAAACCCACAATTCTGAAAAATGAAACACAGTCACTGCAAACATAAAACAAAGTCGCATATCTATATAAAGCGCAATCAATTTAGTGAAAGTTTGTAAAATTACTATCGACACGATTTATGAATTTTGAATTTATTACAGTTGTATTAAGTAATCATTTTTTACACTCTGTTTCTATTCAGTATGATCTCATTAAAAAATAAGGAGAGGACCAATTGAAAATTGGCATGTGGAGATCACATTGCATATGATTTTCATGTTACATACCATGTTTGATCCATGTCATTCAATTGTATTTATATATGTGATCGTTGTTGGGTTTAATTATGAATATGTGATGAATACCCTTTTGGTTTTGTATTAATATAATTGATGGATCAAATTGATTCAAGATGCATAAAATAATGATAGCAAAATATTGAGAGCTCATAAAGATTAATAATATACAATCATTCTATAACACATTAAGCCCAAGTGGGAGATTGTTAGATTTATTTTAACAAATCATGTGGGCTTATGTGTTAATTGTGTATTTAGTAGCTATCATATTTAATAAGTTCAATTAAAGTGATCTAATTAAGTTAAATGTGCTTCTATGCATCAAAGACAAGTATGAGTCTATTTATGTAGAAACCTAATCCTAGTCTATGATGGGTTGACTAGGGTTACTATTATATATATAATAGGTTATGGTCCCCAAGAGAATATCGACAGTTTCTCTTTTATATCCTCTCAGTAGAATAGAATACTTGACTCCGATAAATCTCTTGAAAGACCATAATCCCGTTTTATACAGGTCTAAAGAATATTATAGGAATTCAAGATCTTTCTAAGAGATTCAAGATTACAAGTATTTCAAGATGGATTCAGATAGACTTTCACAAATCTTTATCAATAATTCTTGATAATCTGACATAAAAGTTTTGGGATCTAATTATGGATAAATAATAATATATACATATTATTCTAACAAGTGGTATCAGAGCAACTTTATGTTTGATTATTAGGAATTTTCTTCAAAGCATGATCTTATTGATCTTATATATTTTCAAAATTTTATGAAAGATTATTATTTTTCTTTTTTAATAATAATAAAAAAAAAATTCTTCTTTCGTTTTCAATTTTATTGTATCTTGGGACTAACAGAAATGTGCAAATCTCTATTTAGATTTATATATATATATATATATTGAGATGACTTCAGATTTGGTGACAACGAACAATTATTCAGGAAATTAGCAAAGCGAAAAGTTACCAGATTGCTAAATCTATTTAATTTAATTTTTATTATTGGGCTATATATAAAAGAGAGAAGTAGTTTCTTCTTCGATTGTTTAATTTTTGGTGTGTATAAGTTTTATGGAATTTTGGTGTGGTTTTGGTTTAATGTTCTGGGCTATTTATTCCGTGTTGGACTTAGTTAAAGACCTGCTGTTTTTATTTATTTAGGTTTTATTATTCTATTGGGTTTAGTTTGGAGAGGCCCATTATTTATTTATTTATTTATGTTTTATTTTTTGTTGGGCTTATTCTGGAGTAACCCAATATATTTCTTGTTTGGGTTCTATTTATTTTGTTGGGCTGGTTCTAGATGAGCCTGTTATACATATATATGCTGCCATATTTTTTATTATGTCGGCTCTTGGGCCATGAGTGATATATATACATGATAATACAGGGAGCTCATTTGTTTATATATGTCAGTGACTTTTTTTATGCATGTGGCCATATATATATATATATATATATATATTTGTATATATGTATGTGTGCAAGCATGCGTATGTATTTATATATATGTGCATGCCTATTTCTATATTTTTATTTTCAGTGGTTGGCATTATATATATATGTAATTGTTTTGGAAATTTTTGCATTATATATGTATTTTGGTATTTAGATAAAATTCAAATTTTGGTTAAGGTACTTATTTTAAATTCGTTAATTGAAGCATATTATTGCCAAAGTGACCACTTTGTGTAAATTAATTAATTTAAAATATAAGGATGAAATATGTGTTAGTTTTTTTTTTTTCATGCAAATAATGATTGGCTCAAAGGAAAGTTGTTATTTGACAGAAATTCTTAACACACTGTAGTAATAATATATGTGGCAATTATCAAGTTTTCCATTTGAATAATTAGTCGATCCAAAGACAGGCTTATTGTTTGACAGGATTTTATTGTTTGTATTTGATCATTACATTGAGAGTACCACTTACAAATTGATATTTTTATCCAAAGAATAAATCTCAATGTTGTGCTAGGTATCTTGTGATGAGTTTTTTTTATTTTACATTATTTGAATTACTTAAGTTTCTTTTGGATATTAAATTGTGAGCTTGTTAATCTTACTTTATTTTGTTCTATGTTCAGTTAATACTTCAGCTAATTCAATATCTCTGCCAACATCAATTTTATTTTGTTGGTAAATGGTACAAACTTTAAAGAACATGTTATGATCGTTCTTGTTTGCATGGGTCTAGATCTTGCTCTTCGAATTAAGTGACCACTTAAGGTTATAGATTCTAGTTCCTCTGATGAAAAGAGAAACTGGGAACAGTGGGAATGCTCAAATCGTATAAGTTTTATGATCATGCAACATACAATTCCAAAAACATTCACAGTCACTATGTCCAAACAGAATGATGCCAAATTGTTCCTTACAAAACTTGAAGCACGTTTTGTAAAAAACGAAAAGATTGAAACAAGTATTCTTTTAGCGACTCTGGTTTCTATGAGGTATAAGGGTAACGAGAACATAGTGGTGTATGTACTGGAAATGTCTCATCTTACTTCAAAATTAAACACACTAAAGTTAGAGCTTTTTGATGAATTGCTCGTGCATTTTGTATTGATCTATCTTCCATCACAATTCAATCATTTTAAAGTCAGTTATAATTGTCAAAGGGAGAAGTGGACTCTTAATGAGCTCATTTCCCATTATGTTCAAGAGGAAGAGAGATTGAAGTTAGATAAGACTGAAAGTGCTCATTTGGCATTCACTCACAAGGGCAAAAGAAAGAAAAGGAAGAATACTAAGGAAGTTGCGAATTCCAAACCACAAAAGAAGCAAGAAAAGGTACATAAACAAAATGAGGAATTTGCTTGCTTCTTCTGTGGAAAGACTTCTCATAAGAAGAAAGAATGTACCAAATATCACACTTGGCATTTAAAGAAAGATACATTTCTCTCTTTTGTATATTTTGAAATCAATTTAATTTCAGTACCTAGACACACTTGGTGGTTAGATTTCGGTGTTACTACTTACATAAGTGTGTCAATACAAGATTGCTTGAACTGTCGAAAACCCAATAAAGGTGAACAATACATTTATGTTGGTGATGACAATGTAGTTAAAGTTGAGGTAATAGGGACTTTTACGCTAATTGTTGAGAACGAGAATTATTTGGATTTGAAAGAGAGTTTTGTTGTACCGTCTTTTAGGCAGAATTTGATTTATATTTCTTTATTCGACAAATTTGGTTATTCTTGTTCATTTGGGAAAGGAAAATTTAGTCTTTTTCTTATTCTGACTTTATTTGTTTCGGTTCTCTATCTAACAATGATAACCCATATCTGTTGCATATAGCTGAATCATCTAATGAATCTCTGCATGTTACTTCACGAGGTACTAAAAGAAAATTGACTAATGAAAATTCTACTTTATTATGGCATATGCGTTTAGGACATATCTCTAAATAGAGAATTGAAAGGCTCATGTCAAATGGAATTATTGATGCACTAGACTTATCAAATTTTAATTTATGTATTGAATGCATCAAAGGAAAGTAGACATATCAATGGAGATAGGGTGATGAAAGATCTACAGATGTCGTAGAACTAATTCATGCAGATATATGTGGGCCTTTTCCAACACCTGCTTGGAATGGTCAAAAGTATTTTATCTTGTTCATAGACGATTATTCACATTATGGTTACCTTTATCTCGTTCATGAAAAGTCTCAGACATTGGACATGATTAAAATTTTTAAGGCCGAAAGTGAAAATCAATTTGGCAAAAGAATTAAAAGCGTTAGATCTAATCGTGGGGGTGAATACTATAACAGATTTGACGGTTCCAATGAACAACATCTAGGGCCATTTGCCAAATTCCTAGACGAATGCGGTATCGTCCAGTACACCATGCCAGGAAGTCTTAGTATGAATGGTGTTGCTGAAAGACAAAATAGAACATTAAAGGGCATGGTAAGGAGTATGATTGCTCATACTAACTTACTAGATTCACTCTGGGGAGAGGTACTAAAGGTTGCAACTTATATTCTTAATAGAGTTCCTACAACAGCAACAACTAAAACCCCTTATGAGTTATGGTCTTCTAAAAGGCCTAGTCTTAGGCACTTTCACATATGGGGTTGTCTAGCTGAGGCAAAGCCTTACAGGCCCAATGAAAGGAAACTAGATTCACTACCAGAAAATTGGATATTTGTGACGGCCATTGCCCTGGCAAAGCCCTCGCAAATTGGTATTTGCGAGGGCTTTGCGAGGGCAACGACCGTCGCAAAAAACGACGTCGCAAATTGCGAGGGCAAAACCCAGATTCAAAGGGTTATGTGGAAAGATATAGGACTCCTCTTGTCGCTAAGAGTTTACTCAAAAGGAAGGTATTGATTACAAAGAAACTTTCTCTTTAGTCTCTTCGAAAGATTCTTTTAGAACTATAATGGCCCTTGTAGCTCATTTTGACCTTGAGTTACATCAAATGGATGTTAAGACAACGTTTCTAAATGGAGACATTGAAGAAACAATTTATATGGAGCAACTTGAAAACTTTGTTTTTGAGAATTCAAAACAAAAGGTTTACAAACTAAAGAAATACATTTAGGGCTCAAACAAACTTCTCGTCAATGGTATTACAAATTTCATCAAGTTGTCATCTCATTTGGTTTTGAGATGAATTTAATTGATGATTGCATATACCATAAGTTCAGTGGGAGTAAATATATCTTTTTGGTTCTATATGTTGATTACATATTGCTTTCCAGTAATGATATGACTCTTTTGCATAATACGAAGACATTTCTATCAAAGAATTTTGATATGAAAGATTTTGATAATGCATCTTTTGTGTTGGGAATTCATATGCATCGAGATCCTTCTCGAAGTAGTCTTCGATTATCACATAAGAGTTATATTGAAAGAGTACTCAAGAGATTTGGCATGAAAGACTGTAAAATACAAGATACCCCTATTGCTAGAGGAGATAAATTTTGTCTCAAACAACGTCCCAAGAATGATCTTGAAGTTAAAGAAATGAGAATGATTCCTTATGCTTCAGTTGTAGGAAGTCTTATGTATGCTTAAGTTTATATGCGTCCAGATATTGCGTACATTGTTGGGGTGTGGGGTAGATATTTAAACAACTCCGAAATGGATCATTGGATAGCAGGAAAAAGGGTTATGTGATATCTTCAGAGAATAAAAGAGTACATGCTCACATACAAGCGATCAGATCAGCTAGAGATCATTGGGTATTCTGATTTTGATTTCGCTAGATGCCAAGATAGTTTCAAATCTACTTCAGGCCATATCTATTAGCTTGGTAGAGGAGCAATTTCTTGGAAGAGTGCTAAGCAATCACTCATTGCTCCTTCCACAATGGTACGTAGTTGAATTCATAGCTTGTTATGAGGCATCCAACCATGGAATATGGCTAAGGAACTTTGTCACTGGACTGCGAATTGTAGATGGTATTGAAAGACTACTGAAGTTATTCTGTGACAATAATTCAACAATGTTGTATTCCAATAACAACAGAAGCTCGTCAAAGTCTAAACACATTGACATCAAATTCCTAGTTGTAAAGAAAGAGTTCAGAGTAGTTTGATGTCTATAGAATATATTGGAACAAACTCTATGATTACGGATCCGCTAACTAAAGGATTACCACCCAAGGTCTTTCATGAGTATGTTGCTCATATGGGTGTCTTATTTGTTGATGATATGTTAGTTTAGTGGGAGTTTGTAAAATTACTATGGACACGATTTATGGATTTTGAATTTATTACAGCTGTATTAAATAATTATTCTTTACATTCTGTTTCTATTTAGTACGATCTCACTAAAGGATAAGGAGAGGACCAGTTGGAAAGTGGCATGTGGAGATCACATTACATGTAATTTCTACGGTACATACCATGTTTGATCCATGTCATTCAATTGTATTGATATACGTGATCATTGTTGGGTTTAATTATGATTATGTGACAAATACTCCTTTGGTTCTATATTAATATAATTGATGGATTAAATTCGTTCAAGATGCATACAATAATGATAACAAAATATTGAGAGCTCATAAAAATTAATAATACACAATCATTCTATAACACATTAAGCCGGAGTGGGAATTCTTAGATTTATGTTAAAAAATCTTGTGGGCTTATGTGTTAATTGTGTATTTAGTAGCTATCATATTTAATAAGTACAATTAAAGTGATCTAAAAATAGACTTATCGTCTTATTTAAAACTTAAATTGCCAATACTTAAACACTAACACATAATTAAAGATAAAATTGGTGAATTTGATGTCCAATGTTCATTTTTTTTTTTTTTTTGTATAATGTCCCTCCCTTTTTTTTATTTTTTATTTAATAGATCCCCAATGTATAATGCGTAGATGCATATAGTACCTTTCTTCACAAAATTCATTGTTTGGGCAAGTCAAAATCTATTATTTGACCTACTCCAAATAATAGATTTTGTGTAGAGAGGGTCCATGTGCATTTAACTGTTATGTATTAGGCACCTATTAAATAAAAAAAAAAAAAAAGAGAGAGACCAATTGCACTAATAATCAAAAGATTTGAGACCAAATTCACTAATTTTTCTATAACTAAAATTGTAAAAACTATTCAATCGTTCCTTACTCGATACTATCCAAAAATCTTAACCTGGAGAACTCTATTACCACTTAATATCACATATCAAAATTCAAGCTTAATTCAAAAATTAAAATTCGAATTCAAACTGTATTATAGCTACATCCTTCAAGTTTTCACTCAAAAAAATGCAAAATCTCTGAAATAAAATAAAATTTCGGAACAAAATACTTACTGAAAATAAAATATCACATTCTTCACCCTTATTTAGAGCAAAATAAGTCAAAGATTCAAAACCTTATAGCATGGCCAAATACTAACTAAAATATAATCTAAAACAATAAGTATACGAAAGAAATCATTATAAAAAATAATAAGTATAAAAAAGAAATCAAGAATCCTCACTAATTAATCTAACTTGTCCTAACACCACCTACACAAATCGAAATTACAACATAAAAAATTATTACATTAATTATTAATAATAAGGAAGTTGCATGTTTATTTCTATTAAGTAGGTTTGGAGGGGGGGGGGGGGAACACATCAATAATAGTAAAGGCAACAATTTTCAACCTTAAAAAAATAATAAAAAAGGAGTTATAAAACATTTTCAATCTCAATCCTATCATCTTTTGTAATTAAACCAAGTAAGAGATTCTTATAGTTCCCATTGGCCACCTCTTCAATGTGTTGGGTAAGAGGAACTCTAAATTTTCTTTGGTATTCATCTTTGATAAACTTTATATCCACATCTGCCCGAGTCAGAATAATTCTTGTCACGGAATCTTTAGCACTCTCATCCACATTTGCTTTCAGTGATGCATGCAATACCTGAATATACATACATATATATATATATATATATATATATATATATATATATGTATGTATATATACATACATTCATATGTGAGTAATTAACATTATATGAATTTCTTGTAAATCAGCAAAACAAAAGATCACAAAAAAAAAAAAAAAAAGAAAAAAACAACTCCATAAGGCGCATGAAATATATGATTTTCTTATGAATAATTGTTATATGAGTACCGGATTTCATGTTATTCTTCTTATTACACCAATACAAATATAACAAGTGTTATCAATATATATATTAGTATATAAATCATTTTTTTCTAAATTATCCTATATTACTCAGATAATATCTAGCAACCTCACTCATAAATATATATATATATATATATATATAAAGTCACATATAAGTCCTAGATTTTATCCTAATTAAACACCGTCTCTTGACCTAATTTTGAAGTTCCATCACTTTGAATTTCAAACATTTTATCTGATATATGTATATGTATATGTATGTATGTATGTATGAGATGGAGAGAACATATTATTACCTCGGAGAAGTAGGTTTGTGGCGTGCACAAGCATTGAACAGTTTGTTTCAAAATCCAGTCACCCTCAATATTCTGATAAATGAAGAAAAACAGAAAGTAAGAGGAGAGGGAGAGAGAGAGAGAGAGAGTATGAAGTTTATGTCTCATGTGAGTTCGTAATTTCGGTGATCCATCAAACAATAGAGTCCATTATAGATTAATTTGAAGGTAACTTTTCACTTTCCTTCTTTATCGTTGCTGCGCTACTGATTCTTATTCTAAACATTTATTAATTTTATTAACAAAAATCACTCATTTTATCATTTTTACTAGTTTGATCTTTAGGGCAAAAAAGAAAGTGACATTTTTCGGTAAGAAAGCAATACGTAACAAATACATGACATCAACTCTAAATCATTCCAGAACCCTAACTAATTGTATTTCACTCTCAACATCAAATGAAATTTTTTTTTTTTTTTTTACACTACATATTTTATTATTTGGCTTTGGAGGGAAAGAAGTAAAAAACCTTTTTTGTCCCAAAGTAATTGGAAATAAATGTGCCATGCTTTCTTATCAAAAAAATGTTACTCTTTTTTCCCTGAAAAGATTAATTTGGTAAAAATAGTATGATGAATGATTTTTATTAGTAAAATTAGACTTTTAGGATTAAAATAAAAAGTAAAGCCACGCATATGCTTATATATATAATATGAGAAGTACCCATCAAAATATTAATATATGTGTGTGTGTGTGTGTTTTCATGTTGAAATAACAGTACCGGCGTTGGATCCCTTTTTGGAAAAGGTTAAAGACCTTTTTTTCGTTGCATGCACGTGTATCTCAATTATTACTAAGTTTATATTTTTTTTGAAAAAAAAAAAAAATTAAGTACTAAAAGGGGAAAAATGAGGGAAAAGAAAAAGAAAAGAAAAATTAGACTTTCGAAATATTTATAAAAATTAGAATGAAACAAAACTATTTATAATGTCACCCTTTTTTTTTCAGCTAGAAAAAATTTCAGCTTCTATACGTACTTTAATTTCTAAACATGAGAATGATGAGATAAGATCCTAGTCGAATATTTGAATTTTTAGAGTATATATTAGTTTTATTATTTATTATTCCTCATAAGGGTAGAATAGTCTTTTTACAATGTTTATTATATATACTCTTATATCTGGCTTGTAATTATTATTGAATATTATTGAAACCCTAGCCACCTTTTTCATTCCATCTTCTGTCTTTCAATTCATCTTCAATTCTCACATGAATAATAATGTGTGTGTGTAAAAATGCATATATATATATATGTGTGTGTGTGTGTGTGTGTGTGTATTAATTACCTCATCCAAGTGGTTGCCACTGATTTGCTTGTAGTACTTGTACATTGCCAAGAGGTGGGACTTGCTTCTGGTTGCAAGTATCATTATAAGCTTTTCATCCTTGATTAGATCCTTCTTACCAGCAGCAGCAGTACCAGTACCTTTCATGGCATCAGCAAACATCTTTGCTTCGGATTTTGCTGTTTCTTCATTAACATATGGACCTTCATACCGATAAGCACTCACCAATGCAACTAAAAGCTGCATATATACACATAAAATTTGCATTTTTGATTTGTATTAATTAGTCTATACATATATGGAAAATTCACCAATTTATTGTCAAATTTTACTTTTAGATTTATATATATATATATTTGATACTCTTATTATTTAATTGTAGCAATTTTTGTTAAAAAAATATGTCAAAACTATCATATTGATCATTTGTGAATCATTAGCAAGAGATCAAAATATATGAAAAAGATAAGATTAGAAATGAAAATAGTAAATAAATTATTATTTTTTTGACCAAAATGTATAAATATACAACTTATTGAGGCGAAATTTTTATAAATAATTATACAATAAAAAACAAAAAAAGTACCAAAACATATAAAGGGGAAACTTGGCCAATCCCTATTTCTTTAGTTTTTCATCGTATTAAATTTTTGTTAATATTGTGATATTTTTAATCATATTTTGACTAATTTTTTATTAAGTTTGTACATTACAACCAAGTTATACCTATTCTAATTTTATCATACAAATTAAAAACTATAAGAAAGTATGTTAGAATTGATTGCAAAGTCCTAACTTGATCAAAATAAAATTAAAATAATCAAATTAGAATGATCACCACGAAATAATACGTGAACTAAAATAATAAAAATACGTATATATATAAAAAAAAAAAAAAAAAAAAAAAAAAAAAAAAAACGTAAAAAAAAATAAAATGTGATTTTGGGTATAAAAATATATATAGTTTGAAGAACAAAACTTTCAAATAATTTTTCTACGTACCTTTCGCTCAATGCCATGGAGACGAGAGGCGATGTCCTCTTCGACGGAGTGCTCAAAGAGGGAATGGTATGCTTTTCTTGCACCGACCAACTCTTGTGGAGATCGGGTGCAACTAACCTCTATAATCACATTCAACTGTTGAGGCTCCTTAAACAAAGCTTCCTTAAACAGACGAGCATCTCTTTCCCATGGATGCATTATCCGGAGCACCACAGAATCCTTGTAACATATATATATATCCAAGAATCAAGACAAAAAAAAAAAAAAGAAGGTTTTTTAATTATGAGAATCTTGAACAAAAACCTGATCAGAAGAATTAATTATATATAATATAACGGACCTTAAAACGGATGAAATCCTGTCGCAGTTTTAGGATGTGTTGCTCGTTACACCTCTGAAATTGACGTTCATCATCTTTGAAGAATTCTGGACTGTCTTTTCTATATGATTGTATTTGCAGTGGATTCCATTTTGTGAGAATTGAGATCAATGTTTGCTCATCCACACCCAGTCCTGCATGAGGATTTTTCAACATCACACACACACACACACATATATATATATATATATATGTTTCTCCATTCAAGAAAATGCTCTTCTTACACACACACACACTTACACATAATTAGAAGCAAAATACATTGAGAAATTCCAAAAAAGGAAGTTAAAATTGATTAATTTGTTTCATCAAACTAGAATGGATTTTTTAAAACCTGTGAAAGCCTTGGTAAGAGCTGAAATCTCCTGAGGGTTTGCCATATTTGGTTGGTATGAGTCTTCTTAACTAGGTTGCTGCTGTCGTTGTTGGAGAAGAGGGTTCAGCAAATATATATTTATATATACGATCCATGCTTTTAAACCCAACACTGAGTTGGTACGTAACAGTCGACTTGCATACCTCACTCACTGCATCACTGCTGTGCCACGGTTTCCTTCTTTTTCTTATTTTATTTTATTTTTTTCTAGTGAAGAAAGAAACAGCCGGTATTAATTGTGTATGCGTTTAATGGGTTTATTGTATATTTAATTGTATGGTGTTATGCTGAAGAGTTAATGAACTATTGGAATATATAAATAAAATTTAAAATAATTAATATATTTAACTATTGATGTAGTCGGATAGTCCTCTTTAGTACTCAAATGGTCTTTTCTAGTTAAGATAGTCCCAAATAACCTGCAAGAGAGGAAGAAGGTGATTTTTCCCCCAAAAGGCTCCAATGCTTAAGCAAAAAGAACAATTATACTTAACTAAAATAGGGAAATGTGGCTCACCTAAAATAGGGAAATGTGGCTCACTTTTATAGGAAACTTTACTCAATAGAGTATAATTAAGGGTATGTTTGGATTTCCACTACATTAGAAAAAAATTGATTTTTCGAGATAAATTATCACTCAAAATGAAAATTGTCCCCCACTTTTTTCAAATTGAATTTTATGTTGAAAAAATTAGGGGTTAAATATATGAGTTTTATAGGTGTAATGATTGTGTGTGTAAGAGAATATTTTTTTGGGTTTTAGTTTATAATATTATTTTATTAATAATATATATATATTGATTAAGTGGAGTCCACAACATAGATTTAGGGTGTTAAAGTATGAGACAAACTTGTTTTGAAAAAAAATGATGTCCAAATATGCTGAGTTATTAGGGAACAAAAAAGCTCCACTCAACTAGAGTGAATGAAATCCACACACACCCTAAGATTTCAATATAGAATTATGGTAATTTCAAGATAAAGTGTTTTATTCTTTTTAGGCAAAAGGGTTTTCATAATTTTATATAATTCTCTTGTACATATATATCTATACCCATACATATATACCAACCACCAATTTTAAAAACGTTACATGTAAATTTGTGAACTTATAAAATTAAGTATTCTTACAATACTTATATAAATAGTTCTACGGTTGTCTTAGTAAAGATTCGTTAATTATTTAATTATTTATATGGCTGAATTTATCATGACACATTGGACACCAGCTAAATGCCATCACAAAAAAAAAAATAAAAATAAAAATAAAAATAAAAAGAAGAAAAAAAAAATGAATTTTGTATGGAAATCAAGTTATTCTAATGAATTCGTAGCTACATGTATGGCATCTATCAAACGTACTTCTATGTGTCACATCTCGTTAGATAAATTTAAACACATTAGCTTTTAAAGGATTCTGATTAAGGGAATCTTTATATCTATATATATATATGTATGTGTATAATTGTACTTAATTTTTCGAGTTTGTGAATGCAACTAACACAATTAAAAGTTTATATATGATATTGTCAAAATTTGTAAAGCTTAAAAGAACAAATTGATACTTTAGTTGAAATTTATTGAAAAAATGAACCACAGTTTAAAATTTACAATAAATGTCTTATTAATTTGAAGTAGAATCAGAAAATTGGCTTTATGCATCTTTTAATCCCTCTTTAATTTATTTACTTTTTTGGCTAATTAGGTCTATTTTACACATTTTATTTTTTTAACCTTTTGCAAAATAATAAGATTTTAAAAAAAATAATAATAAAAGTTTTTTTTTTATTTTTTATTTTTAATATAATTGGAAGTCATTATTAGTTATAGGTAAAATTATTATCATAAAACAATTAATTTTTATTATAATATTAAAAAATATATATATCTTAACTTTTTTTTTTGTTTTGGGGGAAAAAAATTAATATTTTTCTAATATCTTTTTAGTTGAAAAGAAAAATGCACCTTTTTTGATACCCCATTTTCACTTTTTTCTTTTCCTCTAAGAAGATTCCCCATATTATTCATTCAATTTTTTTTTTTTTTTTTCTAAATGTTTACCTGAATTCTTTCCAATATATATTGCTTTCTTTGGCGTCCGGAAGACAAGAACAGATTGTCAAGTGTGCTTTCCAAATACGGCCTGTACGTACCAAAACAAACAGGACATCATTATTGTGTTGTGATATATACACGTGAAACATAAGTTAGAAATTGATTTTCCTTTTTCTTCATCATTTTTTTCCCTTTTCTTTTGGTGTTAAATTCATTATAAAAATTTAAAAAAAAAAAAATGAACAAATACACCTTGGAATTCACTTCCCATATTTTTTATATTGATTTGTTTAATTTTCAAACATATTTAAATAAATTTGATTAAGCTAAATTAATATTTTGAATCTAAAATTTTATTCGAGGTTGTTCGATTATTTGTTCGTATAGTTTAAAAATTACTCGTATTTAGCTTGTTTAACTTTCAAACTAATTTGAGTTCCAGTTTAAGTTCGAGTTCTAGTTCTAAATTATATTTAAAAAAATATATATAAAAAATACTAATATAAGTAATAAAATAGTAATATATAATAATATTTATATAATATATAAGTATTATAATTTATACACAAACATTGTTCGAATTCACTCGAATAATATCTAATTTAATAAAATATATATTTGAATTTGTTTGTTTATAAACAAACAATTCATAATCAAATATAAACGAGTTCAAACAAACTTTGTTCAAAAATTATTTAACTTATTAACAACTTTACTGATAAGGTTGTGGATGCCTCCATCACTACAAGAAAAACACAAAATTGGCACAAAAATTTGGGACCGATTTTAACTGTCCCTATATTTATAAAATATTTGTTGCGACCAAATATATTAAGAATAAATATACGATTCAAAAGTCATTCTAGTATTAGTACCTACATTTTTTACCTAATAAATGGACTCAAAATTCACTATACATTTGGAACAATGATAAATACCAACATTTTGGGACAATTTTTATATAAATTCAAAGAAAATAGGTAGTCCCAAATGTTGCTCCAACATTTTGGATGCCTTTTATCACCACCAAAATTACAATATTTTCTTATATTTTTTGTAGAGAAAAATAATTAAGCCGTTCCAATACTTAGGACAACTTTTAGCACCACTAAAATTA
Source organism: Marsdenia floribunda (assembly GCA_035583425.1). Taxonomy (NCBI): domain Eukaryota; kingdom Viridiplantae; phylum Streptophyta; class Magnoliopsida; order Gentianales; family Apocynaceae; genus Marsdenia; species Marsdenia floribunda. The sequence continues at coordinate 6,297,685 of JAXGGT010000094.1, read as the reverse complement.
TAATATTTGCTTATATTTTTTTGTAAAGAAAATAAGTCGTCACAAATACAGTTTCAACTGTTGAAACGATATTTTAGCTACCAAAAAATATTTGCTAAAGACAAAATTAAACAAGATTAATCGTTCTTCATTTCATTCTAATATTTGAAAAATAGCTTGAAACTGATTTTGAAACCATCATAACTATCATAAATTAGTCAACTTTTAGAATTTACCGTATTAAAGTGGGTAGGTGATTATATATTTATCTTAATTTTGGATCAAGGTTTGGGACAACCGTTGTAACGTGATGTACACATGTTGTCTCAAGAGTGGTATCCATTGTGGTACCAATTCAATTTTTTTTTTTTTTTTTTTTGGTATGTAAAACTTATTTATTTCTAATTTGGAGCGAGGTTTAAGACCACTCCTGGGTCTTTTTTTTTTTTAAATGTTAATTATAAATGATGTTCCAACTCCCGTTCGAAAATAATTTTATATAAAAGAAAAAACAAAATGTTTAACACATTTTTTGCAGCGAGATTTCATTTTTCAAGCTTTTTTTCTCTCAAATTGGATATTTTCTTCTTAGTATTTTGAAGACCAAAGTAACAAGTAATCGTTAAGAAATTTTTGTTGGTGGATATCATATTAAAGTTATATATTTTTTTATATGAATTATATAATTATATAATTTTTGTATTTTTAATTATTATATTGTTTTAATAAAAATATTGTGCATATTTTAATTTGTTTGTGTATATATATGATGTTATTTTATTACGGATGTATGATTTGAATTTATATATTATATTTTATGAGTTTTTAATGTAAGTACTTGAGTATATATATGTATGTATATGGTTTTATCTATTAATGCTTTTACAATTTATTGGTATTAAGTCTTATTTTAAATAATTAATTTTGTATTAAGCATTTTAATTTTAACTTTTTTTAGTTATGTAAAATTTGACTGAATAATGTATACAAATACTGTCTCAAGAGTGACGTCAATAGTTATTCTAATTCATTTTGTTAATTTGGGACGCAATTTAGGACCATTATGTCTATTTTTAGCTAGTGGTTTCAAATGTAGTTATAATTTTGATTCCAAAAATCTTTATATGTATATATAAATTAGAAATCTTATTATTATTTTGTTTTGTTTACGAGAATTTTTTTTTTTTTTTTTTTTTTTGATAGTTTCATGATTGTCTTTAGATTTAGTCTTATTCACATTATAATTTCAATTATTTAGATACATAAATAAATTTGGTGTCTTGTGCACATTTTAATTTTAAGGAAAATTCGCTCATTTAGTCCCTGAAGTTGTGGTTTTTCGCAAATTAGGTCCTTATCTATTTTTTTTGCCTATTAAGTCCTCATAGTTTTTACGGGCCACCAATTAGGTCCTTCCGACCAATAATTCAGGCTACAATTGTTACCTAGATATGAGCATAGACATTGTGTAAGACACTTACACAATAATTTCAAGAAAAATAACAGTTAAGATGCTTTGAAAACAATGTTTAGGAGTTGAATTATTGGTCAAAAAGACCAAACTGGTTGCTCGTAAAAACTATGAGGATCTAATAGATAAAAAAAAAAAAGATAGGGACCTAACAGGCGAAACCGCAATACTTTAGGGACTGAATGGGCTAATTTTCCTAATTTTAAATATTTAGACATATAAATAAATTTGGTATTAGTACTTCAAATTTTTTTTTTATGTAAATAATTTATAATTATGTAAAAATTGAGTAAATAAAGTAGAATAAGATTATACTTTTTGTTAGATTTATATGACGTTGATGTAAACATTCTTTATATGATTTCATGTTTTTTTTTTTTTTTTTTAAATTCTTATATCTCAATGTGTGCCTATATGTATATATTTGTTTACAGGTCAAATATTGATAATTGAAAATAAAAAATGCTTGTATAATAAGAATTTACCAAGATATAAGGGCTTACAAATCAGTTTGTGAATGGTGTTGATGAATTTATTAAGTATGTTAGAGCACAAGATCCAATTGATAGAAATTAAGAGAAAGTTAGATGCCTCCCATGTGTCAAATGCAAAAATAGAAAATTCTTTGAATTAAATGAAATTACGATTCACTTATATTAAAAAATGGTTCATGGAAACTATTTTAATTGAACCTGTCATAGTGAAGCGAAGTTAGTTTATAATGAATAAGAAGAGAATCTTGTTCAATAATTACCGGAGCAAATGACTAATTGGGATAGTTACAAGCAAGTGAATTGGGAAAAACATATGGTTTATGATTTGTGTGCTTTAGTTTGCCTAATTGTACTATACATGGTGATTCGTTTGATTGTGAAAATGAACTGGGTCCAGGTGAGTATGCAATATTTGAACAACAACATGATAAAACAACAAATATGTGGTATACTTGATGATGTCACACATTTGAGTGAAACATTTGATGATGTTATGAAAGCTATAGATGAGCCTCTATTCAATGGTTGTGACTCATTCTCAATTATCATATGTTGCTATATTGTTGAATATCAAGGCTAATAGCAATATGTCAAAGGAAGCATTTAATGACATAGTGCAAACTATTACGGTAATACCTTCGAATAATTCATTGCCAGATGATTATTATCAACATAAAAAAATTTTCAATAAGTTAGGTCCTCCTGTTGTTGTGATTGATGCTTGGAAAAATGGTTGCAAGTTGTATTGGAAAGATAATCAATTTGATTTATCTTGTAAATTTTGTGGCTTGTTAAAATACAAAGAGGCAAGGAGTAGGCATAATAGTTCAAAATGTAAAAAAATTGCATTGTTTGTATTATGTTATTTACCCTTGACTCCATGTCACGCACCGAAACCGGGACACGACATGACCACACCCTCAAGGTTTCCTCCAAGAGCACAAGGTCTCTATTTGAACTCATAACATAAATAATATTCCCAAAAATAGGAAAAAAAAAACAAACAAATCCATATGCTTAAAAAAGCCCCAAAGGAAATTCCAATAAGAAATACTTAAATCTCCCAATATATCACATCATAGTTAGGGGTACAACCCCAAGCTTATTAAAACTACGAGAATTCCAAAAGAATTAAATATCAATCCTAATAATAAACAAAAGACTAAAGAATCTAAAACGAAAAATGAGAGTCAAATTTCATCTACTCTCTTATTCCTCATCACTAGAATATGCAAAAGAAGGGATAAAAAAAGTGGGAAAGGAATGAGTTAGAAGCCCAGTGAATAAACAGAATATCCATATTTTTGTTTTTCAAAACATTAGAAAATCAGTAACTAAACAAAAGAATAATTTCAAAATATCGAAAAGGAATCATTTCAAAGTATCAATCAATTAATCAAAGTAGACTTCCCTTTGACATACTTAACAAACAAATAAAATATCACAATTCAAATTCAATTTCTTTTAAAGTAGGTTCAAGCAAGTGTAGGCACTCGTTGGTTTTATCGTATTCGGACCTACCTGTTTTTCCCGCAAGGACGACCAGAACATATATCAAATGTTGAGCTTTTTCACCATGCTCTATGGGTTCAAAAACTTATCAAATGTGGAAAATATTCTCTCAACTAATTCCTATACAAACTTGAGCCAAAAATTTAATTTATTTAGGGAAGATCTTAAATAAATTAAATAAAGAATTTCCAAGAAACCAAAAGAAATGAAAATCAAAAATTAATGATTTTCAAGAAAACAATTCTTGAAGAAAATAATAAGATAAGAAAACAAAAATAAATAAAATATTTAATAAATAAAAAGAAAGAAAGAAAATAATATATTAATGATAATTATCAATTCAACCAATCAAAAGAAATTGCTGAAAGATGGGGGTTCTTTTAGTAGCAAACATCAAAAACGAAAATCAAAAGGAATTAAGAAAAGTTGTATGTATTTATGAATTTATAAACAGAAGAAGAAGTTTTGTGGAGATAAAAAAGAAAAAGGAAATCAGATTCCTAGCTATTTATTCTTAAATCTGAGAATTAAAGAGTTTTAAAGAAATTGAAATGACTTCAAGAAACATAAGCAATAGATATACATATGTATATACGCGGAAATCGAAAAGAAAGAAAAAAAATAGAGTTTAAACAATTTATATATACAAGTACGAAAATCACAAAGAAAAAAGAAGCTTAGATACTACATATATATGGGTGCGGATATCGAAGAGAAAGAAAGGATGGTTAACAATATGTATACGGAAATCAAAGAAAAGTTAGTTAATATATATGCATATATATGGGTATGGAAATCAATGAAGAATTAAAGAGTTGTGATACACACAGCCTCAAAGAATGAGAAATAAAACAAAGATACAAAGGAAGAAGGATTAAAGATATTCTATTTACTCACCTCTGAGATCTCCAAATCAAAATTTGAATTTTCTATTCAAACACGAAGTCTCAACTTAAATATCATAAGATTGGCTTAGATTCTTTCTAAAAATCTCAAACATCAAATCGAAGCTTAAAAGAATTGAGGAATTCACTTACCTCGTTAACGATTGTCGATTGGGTTCTCCCCGACTGTTTCTGATGATTGGCCACCTCCTAGAAAAAGACGTAGCGTAAGCTCTCTCTGAATTTTCAGAAATCCTGATAACGATATAACTAATATAGGTTAATTAAAAGATATTAAAAAGAAATATCTGTCACTAAAAAAAAATGTGACTTTCCTAATTTTCTCTTACTAAAGGGGCTGGGTATTACATTCTACTCGCCTTACAAAAAGTTTCGTCATCGAAACTTAAAACATTGTCATTCCCTAAAAATAAAATATCAATGTAGACTTAAGCTATACTCCAATGCAAACCACACATGCTTCCACTGTGCACTCTATAAAAATATAATGCCTCTATTAACAAGGAGTGTACTACGATCATTCATGTGACCATATCGCTTGGATTCTTAGCATATCTCTTTGTCAAAGCAAAGACTCTTGCATTTGATTGAGAATTCATCCGTTTTGTTGGCTCTTTAAGCTTGACTGTAATTACTGGTACCATATTAGGGCAATTTCCAATTTTGTGTCTCTTTTTTCCACATTTGAAGCATGCTCCAGTCTTCCATCTACACTCGCTAAGATGAACATGATTGCAAGTCTCACACAGCTTGCGTTTATCTCCAGTTGCTACCTTCTTGAAAGGAAATTCTTTCGCCTCCAATTGAGGACTCTCTGAACTTGAATTTTGGCCTTCATTTTTGGATGGTCTCTGCCTTTTATTTGTCTTAACAACATCAGCTCTTTTCATATCTGCCTCCACACTGATAGCAGTTTCATATATCTCAGTATAACTTTGTGATCGAATAGTAGCTATTATACCTTGAATTCTCCCAAGTAATCCATCTTGAAATGGTAGGAGTTTGAGATTCTCATTATCCATAAACTCCAGAACAAATCTCCCCCAAGGAATTGAACTTGGTTGTATACTCCACAATTGACATTCCTTCTGCTTGCTTCAAGTTGAAAAACTCTTTCTGACGTTCCAATCGAAGAGTTTCCAGAAAGTAGTTATCCAAGAAAGCCTTCCTAAATACCTCCCAAGTTAGAGGACAACTCTCAGTGACATATGTTGGTGCAGCAACTTCCCACCATCTCTGTGCCTCTCTAGTAGGAAAGAGACTGCTAAACCTGTCTTCACATCCTCACCCACCTCAAGTACTCGGATGTTCTTTTCTAAATCCTTGAGCCACTTCTCTGCAAGTTCCAGATTGGCAGTTCCCTCAAAGCTCGACATGCTTGCCTTCTACAGTCATTTATAACATGATCTCATCCCATCCTCAGTTTACTTAGGGCAACGTTCCTACTCCACTTGTCACCCCAACTGCTCTTCTTAAAGGCGTTGTTGGGCCTGCATAGTTTAAGCCATCATAGAAAAGGCCGCAGCAAGATCAGGTTGTGGCATAGAAGGCTCAACACCTTCACTTCCATCTGCAGATGCTCCAGGACCTAAATCTCTCAGCGATACATTCAAATCATCATCTTGTTCTCCTATCCCGCTGTTAAGATCCACATAACAACCTCTAGAAGTTCCTCGCCTTGCCAAACACCAAGTCTCAACCTAAATATCACAAGATTAACTTAGATTCTTTCTAAAAATCTCAAACATCAAATCGAAGCCTAAAGGAATTGAGGAATTCACTTACCTCGTTAACGATCGTCGATTGGGTTCTCCCCGACTGTTCCTGATGATTGGCCACCTCCTAGAAAAAGACGTAGCGTAAGCCCTCTCTGAAATTTTCAAAAACTCCAATAACGATATAACTAAACCTTAATTAATATAGGTTAATTAAAAGATATTAAAAAGAAATATCTGTCACTGAAAAAAAATGTGACTTTCCTAATTTGCCCGTACTAAAGGGGCTAGGTATTACACTCCAAGGTTACAAAGGTTGTATGCATCACAAGCTACAGCAAAGCACATGACTTGGCATGCTACTCATAAAAAAAAAATGGTGTACTTTTTTATTCATCTGATGTTGAGACTTGGAAATATTTTGTCAAGAATTATCCAACTTTTGCTACAAAATCTTGAAATGTTCGTTTGGATTTATGTGCCAATGGATTTTCTCCACATGGACAATATGGGAAGACATTTTCATGTTGGTCAATTATTATTACTCCTTACAATCTTCCTCCTTGAATGTGCATGAAGAATCCTTATATGTTTTTATCTTTAATTTGTTCTAGATTAAAAATCCACAAAAATAAAAATAAAAATCAATGTTTATATGCTACCACTAATTGAGGAGTTGAAGCAATTATTGGAGGTTGGGACACAAACATATGATGTCTCAAAGGGTGAATATTTTAATCTGAAGGCAACTCTTATGTGGACGATAAATGACTTTCCTTCATATAGAATGTTATTTGGTTGGAGTACTACTAGATTATTAGGATGCCCTATTTGCATGGAGCACTCTGGAGCTAAATGGCCAAATCATGGGGGGAGGCAAGTTATTTTAATTGTTATAGAAATTTTTTAGCAGTTCATCATCAATGTAGAATGTATAATAAGTCATTTAGAAAATATTAAATTGAAAAAATTAGTCTCCATCTAGGTTAACAGGACAACAAATTTATGATAGGTTCTCAATATTCCAAATACCATGGAACTCCAACATAATGAAATTTGTTATCGCTCAATGATTGTTATTCCACCTCATAGTATGGATTCTAAACCAAAAGTTACATATATTTTGATGAAAAATCAAAATAAAAAGGTTTTAGAATGGATAAAATCTTTAAATTTTTCAAATGAATATGCATCTAATCTTGGTAGATGTATTGATGTGAAAGAGTTGACGTTGAGAACCATGAAAAGTCATGATTGTCATGTATTTATGCAAAAAAAAAAAAAAAAAATCCTTCAAATTGCATTTAGACAGTTGTTGTCATCATTTGTGTGGGAGCCATTAACAAAGTTAAGTCTCTTGTTTCAAAACATATTCTCTATTGTGTTAGACATTTAAAAAGTTGAAGTCGTAGAGAATAATATTGTATTGTTATTGTGCGATTTAGAAAAGATATTCCCTCCATCTTTTTTTGATACTATGGAGCATGTTATTATTCATTTGTCATATGAAGCAGTAGTAGGAGGTATTGTTCAATATAGGTGGATGTATCATTTTGAAAGATACGTAAACATTGATATTTAGGTATACATATAACAAAATATATAATATTTCTCTATTTTATATATTGTACAACTGATGTGTAATGTAACCTTGATGATATTAATATTTCTTTTTTTCTTTTGCCTATTTTACGTATTTATTAATATTTTCATCTCATAACTTGATGATATTTTTGACATTTAATATTATCTTTCCAATAAATTTTTAAATTTCTTTAGGAAAATTATACATGGGACCCAACTTTGTAATGAAGAATCCAAAAGAGGTGGAGTTTCATCGCATCAATCTGGCTTAAAAAACACTTGTTCAATGCTTCAACATTGAACTAACAACCTGAACATATTAGTGATGCAATTTGGGAGTAATTAAAAATAAAATGGGATGATCAAAAGCACAAAGAGAAATGCAAGAGGAATAAAGAAAATCGTTCAACAAACTCTAATTCTTCTATGTATATTTATTGCGATCAACATTGAGCATAAGAGGAAGTTGGAAATACATTATAATTTTTTATATTATAATTATTTGATTTATTTAATATATTGAATTTCTTAACATAACTTTCTTTTTGTTTTTACCCAAGCAATTAAACTTGGACATGAGCTCTCAAAATTGAAATTATTTAAGAAATGTTATGGGAAGAATGATGTCCTTATACGATAAAGCCAAAGAAGCTTTGATAACCACTAACCAGTTTAAATATAGATTTTCTTTTATTATATAAATTATTTTATTTTTCTATCTTGTAATGTAAGAGAAATTTGAGCTTCAGTCCGTAATGATGACGATGGTGAAGTTGACGAAGAATGGGTTTGAATTAAGGTTCTTGGATCAAAGAAATGATGGATATTAGGGCTCGGAAATATTGCACTAAGTATTATTGTTTACGACATCAGGTATGAATTAAACAAAATATATTATGTCTTAAGTATTTTAAATATGTATGTGAGGAGAAAAATAATAGTATATGGTTGTAAGATCAAGGTAAGTTTTTTCTTTTTTCTCTTTTTGTAGTTTCTTGTTCTTCTTTAACTACAATTAGAGCTTGTTATACAAAAGTTCCAAGCTCAAAATATTATATCTGCATTGACCCAACAAGGATTTCAACTCAATTTCGCACAAAAAAATATAGGTTTTTCACTAGCATCTAATGGTTTTAAAACACATGTATAAACATTTTTTTTTTAAATCACTAACATAGCATTAACAAAATTTTATACCCATATTAACTTTGTTGGTCCTTTTCCTATTTTTGTTGTTTTGAGAAAAGAAATCATCTTTGAAGTATTACTCTTTAGTATATTATAAAGGTGTTATGGATGTTTTAATTATAATTTTGCATATTTTTTTACAAAATTAGTTAATTAGAATATAGGTAAATTGATAAATTTAGTCTCTTAATTTCTATAATTTTTGTAATTTTATCCTTATCTAAAATTTTTATATTATTTCATTCCTTATAGTAATAATTTTTGCAAGTTTCATCCTTTCATCAATTTGAAAAGAAGATTTAATGAAATTTAATAGTTTAAGAAATAAAACAATAACAATAATAATAACAATAAAATATCACAGATTTTCATTTCTACCCTTTGTTTAAAAAAAAATAAAAATAAAAAAGGTAAGTTGTAAAAGTTGGTCATTTTGACCATTACTTAGATTGATGGAAGGATTAAATTTGCCAAAATTATTCATATAAGGGCTGAAATAGTATAAAAATTTTAGATAGGGATGAAATTACAAAAATTATATAAATTAGAAGACCGAATTTACCAATTTCCCTTAGAATATATGTTTCTTTTTCTTTTTTTTTTGTAACATTTTGTAGATTATTTTTTTATATTAGATTATTATTATTTATTACTATATTTTTGATATTTTAGGCATTTTTAATAAAAGTTATATGTACATTGAATAATTAAAGAATAATAAATTAATGGTTTAAATTAGATCTAATTTTGAAACAAAAATTGTTATTAAATTATTGTTTATGAACTTTGGGATGTTCAAAAACTAGTCTCAAAATTTGAAACTATTTAAAAGTGGTTCCAATTTTTGATACATAGTAATGATCTTACATGTGGTTGCAAAATAGGTGCATAATTTATCCAATTTTAGGATTGAATATAAAATACTACAGTTGTCTATCCTAGATATTTTAGAACAAAAAGCAAAAAAATTTGGTCCCAAATATTTTTCATAGACTCTATAAAACTTTAATTTCGTCCCAAATTTTATCACTCACCTTATTTGGAACTACTTTAGAGACAAATTTTGGCACCTACTATTAATACAAATGATCTATTCCTTGAGCATTTTGGATGAATTTTTCTCAAGTGTTTTATTTAATTTGCTAATTTAGAGGAAAATTCGTTAAGAAAATCTGGAAAATATACTAGTATTATAGCGAATAAGAAGATACCATGGCAAAAAGAACACAAGAGATTTGAAGGCCCTATCTTGATGAAATATTCGTGGGTTTATGAGTCACAAATTTAAACTTTTCTACTTTCAGAACATACTCATTTTTCTTTATAATTTGATTTTGTTTAGCAAATTGCTAACAAGAAAAATAAATAATCAAATTACATGTACTCTAGTCCTTTTTCCTTTATGTATAAATCACTTGTACAGAAGAAACAAAATTTAAGTCATATGTAAGTGATCAAAAGGAATATTGGATGTTTTAGTTATTATATTTTTATTATTTAGGTAAACGGATCTCTATCTTTATTTATTGGACAATCAAATTATTTTAATTTTATTGGATAAAGGGATTTTTTTTGTCGAATTTTAGCAATTTTTAACTTTCAAAGTTCATATGCTCGACACATTTATATCCCATGAAGGTTATTTTTATTGTTTATAATCTTATTAACTAATTCATATCTTAATAAAACTTTCGTTTTTTCTATTTACATTCAATTTTTTTAAAATTTTTTTTCTATTCCCGCCTATTTTCCTTTTTGAAATAGTTTAATTGGAAGAAATGAGCATTTATTAAGATTTCAGTTAGTTAATAGGATTGTAAATGACAAAAATATCTTTTATGAGATTTACACGTGCTTGAAATGTGAAATGACCTTTTTTCCCAATCAAAAATAAAATAGAGATCCGATTATCAAAAATAAATATATAAAGACCCATTTATCCAAACTATAAAAATATAAAGATTAAAATGTCTAATTTTTTGTGACGAATATAAACAAAAGAGGTAAAAAGTAATTAAGGAGAAAAAATACAAAAGAAATAATTTATTAATTTTTCGTAATTATAAATAAAATTTATTGTGATAAATAATTCATGAATATGTATTTTATAAAGTTTGTATGGAAATTCTTAATTGTATATTTTATTAACAAGTTTCTTGTTTTGCTTGTATACATTGCAATTAAAATGTTCTCAAAACATCACTAATAAATTCGTGAAGATTATACTTTCTTTACCATTCCTCAATAAGTTAAGGACCTTTGGTGGATTGAATTTTATGTAACACCAACCTATTCATACATATTAATACCATTTGATGCAACTACTTGTATATATATATATTTATGTATATATATAGGTATAATTACATAAATTAAATCAACAATTCAATTCTTAGATGTGATATATATTTATGAAAAGACAATATGTAAATAAAAATTTAAGTAGAATTCAAAATTATTTCCTATGTAATCAAAATCTCTCTATATATATTCATATAAGAACCTACTAAAAATTTCAAAGTAAATTTATCAAATAAATTGACCAATTAGATTTGTTAAATATATCACAAAAAATATACTGATAAAATTTAAAAATAATGATATCATGTGAAAAATTGTAGAAGAATAAAAGAATAGTTGAGATTTAAACGATGATTTGGATAACTGTCATGATAAACAATTGTTCATGCTCTATTAAAATATGACAATTTGTTGAACTATATCATAAATAAATTGCAGAGTTATGAATGAGAAGATAATTACAATAATTTTACTTTAGTCCTTTAATGACCCTTTATTTAATGGTTCTTCTAGTCGTCATATATATGGAGCCCTTAAAAGAGAAAAGTTTAAGGCTTTCATTTTAATTTATTACCTTCATGAAAGGTTTTAGTTTTTTGTAGTAAATTTTGTAGTTGTAATAAATTATTAATATTTGAAATATTCTAATTACATGCTTTTGCAATTTGTTAACAAAGAAGTTAGGATCTAACTCTATTTATTTAGATATTTATTCAAAAGTCTCTTAAAAGTTGGATTATCAAGCTAACCTATATTACAAGTTGAAAATAATGGGTAATTAATCAGGTTATTTTCAAACTACGAGGTATTGATATGCTATAAATGTTAGAAATCTCGTTAAAATGTTGTAATTGTCATCTGCCTCGATACATCAGAAGACCATGTCTCAATAGTGCTTAGTCAAGATAAGACATTAATGAAGAGTATCTTTTGTATTTTATTTTACATTCTGTATACGAAAATATAATTAATTTTTATGTATTTTCATAATAATTGTTGTATTATTGTTATAATTCTACTTAATATTACTATCATCAATTAATGTATTGAATTTTCCTATCACAAATTTTGATACATAATTAAAGTTGGTTTGACAAACAGACATTGATTGGTAAATATAATTAATTTAAAAAGAATCCATGAATAAAACACACATTGGAAATGCATCTTTAACAAAAAGGAAAAATATACCTTCAATGTGCAATGAAAATTGAGCATATTTCCAACTTTGGAGAACTATCTATCCAAGAAGCTAATCTGTTAGCCAGAACAAACAACAACTTCATGGATAAATCCACTAATAATCCTGCTAAAAACTACATTCAACGATCAATCCCAATTTCCAAACCCATACATACATTCAAAAACTTTGCCAAATGTGTAGTCTCATCCTATGGGTAACAAAATTTTCATATTCTCATTCAATATTCAAACCCAGGATAAGACTACAAAGCTCAACAATGTTGCTACTTTTGTACCCTCATAGCTCAATACAAAAAACAAAATCTATCTTCCTTGGAAAATAGCTCTCATTATCAAAGTTCATGGAAGATCTTTGGGGTACAAACATTTACATTACAAGTTACATCAAATTTGGCAACCCTCTAAAGCATTGCAACTCATTGATCTAGGACTAGATTATATCTTAATCAAATTCCAAAATGAAGAAAATTATAAAAAAAGTCCTACATCAAGGACCTTGGTTTATTTCAAGGCAGTTCCTTGCTATCAGCTAATGGCAACCTACATTCAAGCTATTTGCAGCCACCTTCTCTTTCACTGTAGTATGGGTTCACCTCCTAGAACTCCCTAAAGGAATTTTACGACCATGAGATCCTCAAAAAGGTAGGTAATACAATCAAAACTCTACTAAAAATAGACACTTGTACCCTAGATGCCAAAATATGCATTTAAATTTCTCTTGAAAAATCTCTTATTCCTTATGTTTATATTGGTAATTTTAAACAAATAGTAAGCTATAAAGGTTCACCATTACTTTGTTTTAATTGTTGTTATGTAGGCCGTATTGTAGATGAATGCCCTTCTTCTACTCCCATTATCATATCAGCAACACCATCCAACCATATTGTGTTCCAAAGTGCACATATGAATAGTTCACCCCCGAATGATCCCAATGACGTGGCCAATTCCTCTTCCCAAAACTCAAACCCAAACCATAAGCTTGGTCCGTGGACCCTAGTTACTTTTCCAAAAACTCGACTCTTTCAGTCACTATTCAGTCAATAGCTAATTAAGCTTGTCAATTCATACACCCATCAATAGTTGGCCCCTTCAACCACTAATAGCCTAAAGTCAACCTCAACTTACAAAAAACCCAAAACCACTCCAAAGCCAATGATAACATACATATAGCTAACAATTTTGTACACTGTCAAACCTTGGTAATCCAGTGGATATAGACTAACCTGACAACCCTATAATTAAAAATGATGCCCCTCCTCATCTCACACCCTACACAACCCCCTTCAACGACTTTCTTCCTCCACAAACCCTTCTTCACTCCACCTACTACACATCCCACAAGGAGGCCTTTTGGAAAAAAAAAAAAAAAAACATAGGTTAAATAATGTAAGAATGAACCAAAGAAGACAATAAAGAAACTCGCTCCATCAACGAAGAACTCAACCAAGCAACCATGCATCTTCCAATTCGGAGGCCTTCCCTCAAGCTCATATGAAGAACTACTAGCCAGTGGCAGTTGTCTCAGCTTACAACCACAATGTAATAATCGAGTTCGATAATTTGTTATGCCAATTGACCTTACACTTTCCCTAATTGATGTATCATTCGGGGTACAACATGCCTTGCTAATACAAGTGAACCTTCAGAAGCCATTCAATAATCAAATGATAAACCTTTGGGGCCACAACATGGAACACCATCTGTACTGGGAATCACAAACTCAAATCAACTTTCCATTATCCCAAGAGCATCAAGGTCACCCTCCCCTCCAAGACTAAATTGTTCTCTCACCCATTTCTCCTTTTCAAACAGCAATTCAAATACCTAGATAACCCTCCAAATTCAACCCCACAGGAATTAATTCACGTACTCAATTTGGACCTTTTGATCCCAGAGATTCAAGGTCAAAAACTAGCAAAAGACAACACAAGTTGGAGGCCATCAATTGAGTTTTTTCCTCTAAGAAGAAATCTACCAAAAATCTCTTTTCTGCTAAGCTTTAAAAAGACTTTTGTCTTCTCATGTCATCCCACAATATCGAAATTATCCTTTATAATGTGCCATGTGGAGAATATCAATAACACATAATAGGTGGTAGCTATCCTTGTCTCGATAACAATATCAGAACATAGCTACAGCCCAACGAATTGCCAAAAGGACATAATTTTAGCAACAATGGAGGAGATCCTAAAGGAGAGAATGATTTAGGGTGTTTTTGGATTGAAACTTTTTTGAGAAAGCTCATTTTTTTCAAAAAGAATTGAGTTGATTGAGAATAACGAGGAGTAAGGTGGGGCCAATGTAAGATGTTGTCTAGTAAGTGGAAGACAAAAATAATATATTTTATTAGTGTAATGATGATTTTTTATTTGAATTATATATATTTATCTGTATATATTGAATATTTATAGTAAGTGAGTGAATTTTTTATTCATTTTTTTTGTCACCTCACCAGACATGAACAATAACATATCATATTGGTGTCCAAACAAGTACAACTTTTTTTTTTTTTTTTTTGAGTTTGAGTTAAATTTTGAAAAAAAAAAATCTCAGTCCAAAAACAGCCTTAAACACTGAGTCTTGTAGAAATATCAAAAATCATTTCACCATCCAATGATTTTCCTACAATGGAATTGTAGAGGTGCTACTTGCACAGTCGACTTTATGAACTTATATCCTATCATAGACCCTTGTCGTCCTCACATAAATTAAACTAGTTGAACAGAGAATGAATTAAGCAATGATTCCTTTCAACTTTGATCAATCCACAAAAGTAGATTCAATTTGGAACTTATGAGGCATTTGCATCATGTGGATGATTACTCTTCAAGTGACTACCATTAATTGCACTCAACAGTCAATATACTTACACATCAAAGTAAGTAACTCTCCCATCTCATTTATTCTTAACGTTGTCTATGTTAGGCCTTCCTCACTATGTAGAAATCAACTCCATATTGAACTTATAGCTTTTAATAAGACCTACTTACATCCTTGGCTTGTACTAGGGGATTTTAATGATATTACTAACCCCTTTGAAAAGTTTGGAGGCATTAATTAAGCTTTGATATTAACCGAATCAATGCTTTTTACTATTGTATAAATATTTTTTGTCTCTTTGATTTAGGGTTTAAAGGGCCTCGTCGTACTTGGACTAATACTAGGAAGAATGAAGGCCTTATCCTCCAAGGATTTGACTACTTCTTAGCGAATTCTTCTTTGATGCGACTTTTTCCTAACAACTTTGTCTCGCACCCAACTAGAACCTACTTTGATCACTGTGGCTAAACCAACCCCATCCCAAAAGACAAAAAATGTTAATATTTGAAATCATGTGGCTAAACTAACCCCATCCTCAAACTATTGTTTCCACTATTTGAAATTCACCCAATAACATTGTCCAAATACTATTCACAGTTTTAAATCTTTAGTCTTTAAATGGAATTTACTAACTTTTGGCAATGTTTTCAAAAGGAAAAAAGAACTCTTAGCCAAAATAGGGGTATTCAAAGGGTTGCTTCCAAAGTTTCGCCCTTCCTACAAAACCTAGAAACCCAACTACTACATCAACTAGATTCTATCCTTAAAGAAGAAAGGTAATTCTTGGCCCAAAAGTCCAGATACCAATGGCTCAGATATGGGGATGAAAATACAAATCTCTTCCACAAATGAATCTAAAACAAAGAAAACACAATAGAATTCTCTCACCATGAATTACTTATAAACAATAGTTGATTCAACTAGAACAAATTGGAAACCACTTCGTTAACTTTTTAATAACTTTTTTTCAAACCCTATTGAAACCTATCTAGTTCCCATTCTAAACCCCCACCCCCATAAACTTCCACTCTAGAATAGGTTAAACTTGCATTGCTTATTTATAATTCAGATATTTCAAAAGTAATTTTTACTTTTAAACCCATCAAATCACCTAGTCTAGATAGGTTACCACCCATCTTTTACCAAAAATTTTGGCATTCAACCAAAGATTTAATATTCCCTTACATCAAGAAAATTTTACTTCAACCTTCATGCCACCAGAAATCAACAATACTTTCCTTTGCCTAATAACTAAAACCACTCACCCGAAAACCATTGACTAATTCAGGCCAATAAGTCACTGCAACATAATTTATAAAATTTTCACAAAAATAATTATCAACTTTTTAAGGCCTCATCTAGAACACATTATTAAACCCCTTCAAATTAGTTTCCTGCCTTTAAAGGAGCTCTTTTATAACTATATTGTGGTACAAGAACTTCTCCACCATTTAGATACCTCTAGACACAATCAAAGGTTAATGACCTTTAAAATAAACCTCCACAATGCTTTTGACTCAATTAAACGGAAATTCATAACAACTACGCTACACTTGATCAATATTCCCCAAAATCAATATAATCTCTTTCTGCTTGAACACTTCTCAACTTGCTATTTTGATAAATGGTCATCCTTCCAAGCCTTTCAAACCACAACATGGTATCAGACAAGGAGAGCACTCCTAGATCCCTATTTAATTATCAAATAATGGCCCTAAAATATCCCATATTTTATTTGCGGACGATATATTCTTATTTGCACATGCCAATATCCAAATTGCTACAACAATCTCTAACATTCTAACCACTTTTTCCTGAGTTAGTGGCCTCCATTTCAACCTTGTTAAATCTAAAGTTTACTTCTCCAAATTTTTTCTATGATACTCTCAAGGAGAATGTCTCTAACATTCTTAGCATTAAAGTTTCTACTAACCTTGGAAAGTATCTAGGTCTCCCCATTCTACATGCAAAACCTAAAGCAAGTGATTTAAATGAATTAGTCATAAAAATTAAAAGTCAAAATCAACAACTAGAAAGCTTCCTAACTCAATTTCATTGGCAAAGTCTATCCTCTCTTCCATACCCAATCATGTCATGCAGTGCATATCCTTTCTGAAATTGGTTTCCAAAAACGTCGACGGTATAATTAGAAACTTTATCTAGAACTCTATTAAAGAAAACAAGAAACTTCATACTGTGAGTTGGAATACCATTACTACACCCAAGAACTTAGGAGGACTCTAGCTAAAACAAACATGCATTTAGAACAAAGCACTCTTAACCAGCTTAACTTGGAGACTCATTACAAATAACAACAATAGCCCATGGTGTAATATCATCAAAACAAAATATTCTAGGCTACTTCATTGTTCCAACAATGGTACTACCATTTTCTTTAATAAATATTCTAATGCTAGATTTATTCGGAAAGCTATAATTATGGGAAATAGGTACTGCCTAGAGGGTCTAAGATGGAATATATCACATAACAGTACCCCCTCTCTGTTTGGCAAGACAATTGTTTAGTTATAGGCCTCCTTCCAAGCCTCATTCATGGTCCTCTTTTAGCCCTAGAATCCTATATCACTATAAAGGACCTTAAAATCTCATCACATTGGAAACTTGACAAGTTGTTTTTCCAATTTTCACTAACTATCCTCAAGATCATCCTTAGTACTCCCATCAACTCCTTTCATAGACCAGTTCATGCATCACCCTCATGTTCCCTCTCTAATTCTAGTCGTTTCTATGTTACCTCTACCTATTCCCTCATCACCTCAAAAATAAAAAGCCATTGTGACCCCCCCCCCCCAATTCAGACCATTTCAATTGGATTTGAAAAAATCAGACTCACAATAGAATAAAAGGATTCATATCGTTCTATGTACACAATAGACTTAAATCAACTCCTTACCTTTCCAAAAAGGGCATTATTGACTTAGCCTCTTGTTCTATATGTAGCATCCCTACTAAAACATCTAAGCACATTCTTAGATTCTACTCTACAGCTCTTGATACTTGGAATTCTCTTCACAACTTTCTGCCAAACTATTGTGTTAATCTATTGTTCTCCGATAAACCGTTCATTCAATGGTTAACAGAAAATTATATGAACACTGAACCTTGCTTCATAAGCATACCTTGGAACAATTTATTGTCATATGATATCTAGTTAATTTAGAAAAACAAAAACAAAATAGCCATTAATAAGGATCCATACCACCCTGCTCAATTTAATAATATGGTTAAACAAGCCCTAGATTTTACCTTCACTAACCAAAAAAACCAACAACCAGGTATGAGAACTATCTTCTTCAAGTGGAACCATCTAGATTACCCCTTCATAAAATTGAGAGCTTTTCCCTAAAATGGCCCTATTTTTTAAAAATACTTCGTGTTTGGCCCTGTTTTTGAAAATATATGCCAAAATAGCCTTGACTCATTCTTAAAATGAGTCCTATTGGGACCCATAATAAGAAATAAAATTCTGTCTCTTTCTTCTTCTTTTTCTTCTCCTCTCTCTTTTTCTTTCTTCTTTTCTCTCCCCTCTTCTTCCTTCTTGTTCCCGCCCCATTGTTGTTGCACCAGGTTCTTTGTTTTCTCCTCCTCCCTCTTACTCTTTCTTTCTTCTTTTATCTCCCCTCTTCTTTCTTCTTGTTCCCACCCCATTGTTGCACCAGGTTTGAGTTTTTTCCTCCTCCCTCTTTCTCTTTCTTTCTTCTTTTCTCTCCCCGCTTCTTCCTTCCTGTTCCTACTTCCTTTTGTTGCACCAGGTTCCTGTCCACTACTACAACTGTCTAGGTATGTTTTTCTTGATTTCCATTGCTATTGGTTTTTTTTTTTTTTTTATAATGAGTCTCGGTTTTCATGGGTTTTGGGTGAAAAAATTGATTCTTTTGTTTAAAGACCATGTGATAAGATAAAGTCTTTAACTAGGAAGAGAAAAGATGAAGTCTTTAACTAGTGTGCTAGCAATTTTCTTGAATATATGGTGTGCGTTGCTATTTTTACTTGTGTATGAGAAAAGATATATCGAAGTTATATATTAGCATTACTTGAATCTTAAGTTAGAAAAGTTTGCTTCGTTTGGGAAACTTCTAAATCAGGTTGAGATCACAAGGACTTGGATATCATTAAAAAAAAAAAAAAAAAAAAAGCAATGTATATATATTATAAATAAAGGCAATATTTATATATATATATATATTCTTATTTATAAATAATATTATTTTATGTGAACACATATATACATATATATATATATATATATTTTGGGAAGTCGGTGGTTCTCATTGTCTTCATAGAAAAAAGCTATTTTGTGAGTGAAAAAATGTGGAATATATATATATATTGTTCAGAAAGAGAAGCATTAGATTAGATTTTTTTTTTTTTTTTTTTTGGAATAAAAAAGATGGAGAATTTTATTTATATGTTTATGAAGTATAGGCCTACATCTGCCCCTTGATATGAGTGGGCCAAAAAGAGACAAATTAATTTGTCAGTAGTCCAACATAGCAAAAATAACAGACAAAAAAACTGATGTAGGATGGGTATTGAGAATAGTTTCAGCCGGGAAATGAGATGAGATGAAGGAAATGAGAGTTCACAAGGGGAATGGGCTAAAGAGATACATCTTTTTGAGCCCAATACATCAAACAAAAAAAAGAGGCAAAAGAACTGATGGCGTATTGATCTTGCACTGATGGAAATGTGAATATTGCAGAAGAAAAAAAAATTATCCTATATATATATATATATATATGGGGTGTAGATTTATATTTATTTGTCCAATTGTATTATAAGAAATTGGGAAAATACATATTGTATTGACCAAAAAGAAAAAAAAAAAATTTTGCTAACCTTACCTCTTGTAAGATAACTAAATCATTACTTTCACTCAATTTTCTGATTACTTAATAAAAATATTATATTTACAATAAAATCGCTAAATAATTTTTTACATTGAGAGAATCCATTTTTCTCAATTATTAGAATAAAACTTTTGAATATCTATAAGTGAATTTTAATTTAATATACAATCATTAACTCTTTATCCAAGTTATGATTTGCAACTATATATTGATAGACAATAATTTTATGTTTATGTCTTTTCACTTAAAAAAGAGTAAGTATCTTTGATAATTAACATTTGATAAATTAAATGTTATTGAAAGATCCCATATAAGTTTAATTATAAATAAGAGATCTTTGAACCATTTTTAATAATTTAAAAGGTTAAGAGAATTAATACTCGAATCATATTCATAAACTCTCTACACTTAAATTTGTGTTATATATTCTTCCTTTATATATGCTAAACTTATTACAACTAAAACATGACATTTATTTTGATTGTAGTCTCAATTCTATCATTTGAAGTTATGTAGTAAAGGCAAATTTGTTAATGTTGCTTAAATACTTTTTGCAAGCAAATTATTATTATCATTATCATCATCATCATTACTATTATTAATAATTTATGATTTTTTGTCAATGTAGATGATGGAATCTCTAGAAACAGTGAATCTAGGTCCTATAATCCTAAGTGTTTTGACTGATCAAGCCTCACATAGGACGTCTTTGATTTGGGCTGGTTTGAAGGAGATGACGGACGTTGCACTAGGTGTGAAGAGGTTTGATTCTCGACTTTTGGAGTTATATAGGATGGCTCCAACCAAGGTTAAGGAGCTCTTGGACATGGTTGGATTTGGAGGAGTAGCACGTGCTGGGTACTATACAGTTGACCATGGTTTAGTGACTACACTTGTAGAGTGATGGAGACCGGACACACATACATTCCACTTGGTGTGTGGTGAGGCCACTATCACATTACAAGACATAGCCTTGTTGTGGGCGTTGCCTATTAATGGAGAGCCCATTATTGGGCCAAGGGTGGAGGTGGTGTATAGTATTAGTAGGATTTATGTGAGAGACTTTGGGTTTTAGGCCGACAATAGAGGAGATTAAGGGTAATGAGGAAGGATTCTTTAGATAGATACCTATCAATTCCTTTGCCAATTGATGCATCAGAGGATCAATTTATGCGGTATTCATGTTCATTAGCATTGTTATTGATCAGAGGCTTACTATTCACTGATCACACGGGTTACAAAATTAACTTGAGATATCTCCTTCATTTAGACAATTTGAAGGATGCTAGCAAATTAAGTAGGGGTAGTGGGGTCCTTGCTTACTTGTATCGATTGATGTGTATAGCGTCGAAATGTGAGGCCCGTGAGATTTTTGGCCTAATTGTACTACTTTAGGTAATATGTAATTTCAATGTTCAGTTTTTTCAACTTCATTTTATTGAAAATTAAATTATATCAATTACTTTGAATTATTTTTCTTTACAGTTGTGGGCATGGGAGCGTCTTCCCATATTACAACCTAGTATATGCCTTGAGGAGCCACTAGAGTTAGCTCCATATGGGGCGAGGTAGGATGTACAGTTTGATCTCGACAAGTTATCGACCCATGTCCTCATTACTTATCGAGACCAGCTTGACTCCATGTCACCAGATCAAGTGACATGCCATTTAAATTGGTGTACAATTTAATAGTTATTTAAATATATTTAAATTTATACAATTTTTATTTTTGCAGTTTGTATGGATGCCATACAAGGTTGATATTATTCATAGTTTCCTTAGAGATATTTAGTCGGTGATGGTATATGGGGTGCTTGGTTACATTTGATATGTTGGGAGATAGTAGAACTCCATTGCCCTGATCAAGTTATGAGTTAGTTTGGACTTCTTCAATCTATTCCTGACCATGTTCCCGAGTGCTTATCCACTCTACACTCATACCAACTACGTGGGAACATGGCTATTGATTAGATGACATGACATGCAATTCTTCTTGTTGATTGGGCTGATCGATATAGTCGAGTTATTACTAGAACATTGGCAACGATGTGTGGAGGCAATTTAGCCGATGACTACTATGCTTGGTATATTGAAATTACCCGCATATTGGTAGGCAATCTTATTCATCGGATGCATCTTGATGAGGGCTACTTTGTTACTGCATCTGGTGCTGTCATATTGGTAAATTCTACAAGTTAATTTATTTACATTTATTATTAATTAATAATTTATATTATTTATTTATTGAATTTTATTTCATTATAGACCAATGATGTTGAGACTAGTCTCAATATATGTAAGGAGGAGTTGAAGGCAACCGACCAACAATATCGAGTTAGTTTTATTCGAATTAAGGAACTACTTACTCGAGGTCTTGTAGCTACAGGAGCAAGAATTGGGCATCATAGGGCAAGATGTGTAGTTATGTGATCACAAAATGTGGTTGATCTGGACAACCAAAGAATTGAATTTTCACCCGTGGAGCCAAAGGGGTAAAAGGAGGGGGTAATTAATATGGTTTGGAGAGACCTATAGTTGTAGAGGGTCGTGATCCACCTGAGGTAGAGGAGGAGGCATTCGGTTCTGCATCAACTTCTCAACCTCCTGAAGAGTGTCTCACTCAACAGATTGTGCCTTGTACTGATGTTAGGCCTCGTCGAGTTCGGAGGGCCATAGATAGATATACCAATGGATGATTGTACTATATATGTAATATATAAGTTTTTTGTTGTAGTACATTATGAATGTTTATTTTGGTTTTATACTGAACTTATATTACATTATGGATGAAATTTCTTATTTGTCATTTGTATTTTATTTCATTATGGTGTTGAAAGTCGGGTGAAGGGATTTGATAAATTTTACCATTGTAGTTATATCTGTTATATGAGTTACATAGTGAATGAATTCCATCCTATTTTATCTCTGTCATAGGACTCATTCTCAAAACGAGTCATAGTGTTATGACTCATTTGCAAAATGAGTCCTAGTTGTTAAACCCACCCCTTTTAAACGATTCTTCATCTTCAACTCCATATGTATCAAAACATTTGCAAATGCCCATACTTCTACTACTCTACTTCAAATTCAAGTGACCACAACAACTACATAGTAAGTCTTTAAAATAACAAATCATAACATTAATAGATTTCTATTTCTTCAATTCTTGCATCTTCTCATATATATTTACTTGCCTCTAGATATATACATTTTTCTCATATTTATATTTAGAGTTTAGGATTTTGGGTTTTGGGAGTCTTTAAAATAATAAATCCTAACATTAATAGTGTTTTCTTCAATTCTTGCGTATTCTCATGTTTACTTGCTTCTAGATCTATACATTTTTCTTATATTTAAAGTTTATATTTAGGGTGTAGGATTTAAAATTTATAATTTACAATGAAGCTTTATATGCAAATTCAAAAAAGATTTTTTTTATTTTTTTGTACAATGTTTAGATGACATCTTTGGAGGAGCCAATCAGATTACATTTGTTTTGGAATTCTTCTATTCAATATGATGGAAATGGAAATCCATTTTTTGAAGGACCTGCTCAAAAATCATTGGTGCTTAGAAGATAGATTTCTTATTTTGAGCTAGTTTAAAAGGTGTGCAATTTTAGGAGTATTGATATGACAACTAAAAAGTTAAAGTTCACACTATGCTATCCAGGTGTTGTAAGCGGTTGTTCCTTTGTCCAATACACCGCAATTGCAATAACTAATGAGGCAGATATGGAAATTATATGGTCGATATCAAATGATTTCAAGGCTGTAGGTGTTTGTATTTTGGTTGAATTTGAATCCATTCAATCTACTGCTTCTTCTCATCTTGATATCATTCCATAAGGTCTCAATGATCCTCTTCCGCAACAAATAGATTCATTAATCTTCAATACATGCAGTTACTGGCCCATTGATAGGAAATATTGGATGTGGTGACAACGATAACTTCACATTTCCAGTTCTAGTCGACCTTCCACTTCAAAACTATGTGCCATTCACTCAATTTCCTACATCACTGAATGAGATTGCTTCTTCAACTAGTAGTAACTCATACTCAACCATCATGGGGGCATCAACTAGTACAAGATCATGTGAAGCAACTGAAGATGAACCAACACGTATAAATCCAACTCATGTCATGGAAAATCTTGTAGAATCTCAACCATCTATGGTAGATGGCCCTGCAATTATGGATTATTTAGGGGCAACTTCAGAGATTGATGGGGAACCTAACAGTGAAGGACCAGATGTTGATGAACATGATTCAGAGGATGAAGAGAATGAGAACAATGTGAATCAATAACGTGATAATGTACATGTAAGTGAACATGGTACATATTCAACTTCATCATATCAATCGTATCAATGTTATAGTGATATGGGATTTGGTGAACCTCTGGATGATAACAACATAGGGGAAAATATTAAGGGTAAAAAATTTCAATAACACCTGAATTTTTTCAAAATCCAGCTTTTGCACCTAAACTTTTTTTCGTTCAGAACTTACACTTACATTTTTTTTTTTTTTTTTTTGGTTCAAATCTTGCACTTCCATCAATAGCCCCTGTTAACATTCTGTTAGTGCAACCCATGTGCATAGCACGTGACTTTTTTAAAGGTATTTTTATAAATGTTGACTTTTAAAATTTTTAATAGAATTTAATCATAATAATTATAAAATTTTAGGGACTATTATGCAATTTATTTTAGAGTTTTCTTTTATTATTCTTTTTCATATTATTATAGCCGCCACCATTGCTGCTCATTGCCGCTCACTATCGTTGCCGCCCCCACTGCACTACCAAGGCTGCTCTTGTTGCTGTCGTCATCACCGCCACTATTTCTACCAACCCTATCTTCCGCTGCTAACCTCTCCGCGCAATTTTTTTTTTTTTTCTTTTTTTTGGGTTCTATGTTCTTTATCAATTAAAGGGATTGAAGTTGGGTGATTAATGTCTTCTAGTGGCAGCGAACTTTTTCCTTTCACTTTCTACTGCAAACAACCCCAATTGGGTTAAGTTTCGATGGGGGTATTGTATCTAAATAATTATGTTCATGGTTCTTCCAAGATTGGATTTTTAGTAGCGATTTCTCTGATGTGATTCTGTTCTAATTGTTAACAAAGAAAATCCTTCTACTCGAAAGCTTGCTTTTCTCGATGATTTGATAAACCTTATAAGATATGCTTAATTTCCTTTACTAGAGCAAACTGGGGTAGGAGAGTTAGTTGTTGGTTGGGGTTCCTTATGCTGTGAAGATGATTCAACTACTGTATTTGGTTCTATGTGCTAAAGGACTGGTGGCATTTCTATTGCTGGTAAAAATAAGGGCTTTTTAGGGAGCTTTTAATGAGGTGTTTTGATTGGGTGAAGATGAGAAAGGGCACAACGGTGGCGGCGAGCAAAGGCAAGGAGCAGCGGTGACTAGTAGTAGGGTGGGGCCGGTGGCAGCTGTAATAACATAAAAAGAAGAAGGAAAGAAACCCTAAAATAAATTGCATAGTAGTCCCTAAAATTTTATAATTATTATGATTAAATCCTATTAAAAATTTGAAAAGCCAACACCTACAAAAATACTCTTAAAAAAGTCACGTGTTGTGCACATGGGTCGCACTAACGAGATGTTAACGGGGACTATTGACAGAAGTGCAAGATTTGAACCAAAAAAAAAAGTTTAAGTGTAAGTTTTAAATGAAAAAAATTTAAGTGCAAAAGCTGGATTTTGGAAAAGTTCAAATGTTATTGAGATTTTTTGCCCAAATAATAATATACAAAGATGGTCAAAGAATGATAACGAGTTGAGATTGGGAATGAGATTCAATGATAAGGCTCAAGTTACTTATGCTATAAGAATGTGGCAGATCCAACAAGGTCGTGAATTCATAGTTGTTAAAAGTAAGAGTACCATTTGGATAGTTGAATGTTGGAATAAGACAAGACAAAATCCATGTATTTGGTATATTAGAGTCATTTGGAGACAATCACACAGTCAGTGGCAGATTTCAATTTTAAAACTTGATCACACATGTGTTATGTGTGTTGTGAACAACAACCACAGAAATTTGACAAATAGATATATTGCAAGGAACATCACACTTCTGATAAGGAATGACCCAAAGACTCATGTAAGTGTTATCCAAAAAGAAGTGCATAAATTATTTCAAAGTGGTTGTTCCTACAAAAAAGGATGATATGCAAGGAAGACTGCAATTGAGCTCTTGTTCGGAAGTTAGAATGATACATTCAAAAAATTACCAAAATATAGGTGTGCTTTACAAGAAGCAAGTCCATGTAGAATCTTACATTGGAAACGCCATCAATCCAATTCTGAAAATTATAAAGTATTTCACTACATGTTTTGGTCTTTCGAGACATCTATATGTGGATTTACCTATTGTCAACTAGTAATATCTACAGATGGTACATTTCTTAGAAGTGCATATAAAGGAGTTCTTCTTGTTGCTAGTAGTTGGGATAGAAACAACCACGTTTATCCCTTGGCATTTTCAATTCTTGATGAAGAATCTACTGCAAGATGGAGTTGGTTTTACTACTTCTACAACATTATGTGGTACCCAATAGAACTATTTGCTTAATCTCTTATAGACATAAAGGTATTTTGAGTGTAGTTAGTCTCGTCAGCCTGAACAGCAACCACCACATGCAGTCCATTGGTTCTGTTTAAGGCATGTTATGGCAAACTTCAAAGTGACATTCAAGGAAAAAGAGTTATCAGAATTGATGTATAAGGCAAGATCAACAAGTAAGATTACCAAATTCAATGAATTTATGGAGGAGATCAAATTGAAGAATGTGGAAGCATTTAACTACTTGACAGCAATAGATCGTGAAAAATAAACACTAGCATATGATGGTGGTGATAGGTACGATTGCATGACAACAAACCTATTAGAATCTTTAAGTAGTGTTCTAAAGAAATGTCATGCATTACCTCTAAAGGCTTTAGCTGAGTTTGTATACAACAAGATTGTCCATTATTTCAACCAACATCGAGACGAGGCAGCACACACCACACATCCTTTTCTATCAATAATTTGGAGAAAGTATGTTAAGAATGAAACAAAAGCGAGAGGTCATGTTGTTATCCAATACAATCTCCAAAGTGGCATATTTAGTGTAAAAACACCGATGGGGGGGGGGGGGATGGAAGAGGAAACAATGTCTACACAATCAACATTAGTGATCAATCTTGTAGTTGCAATAAATGGTCAATATTTGGAATACCTTACTCCCATGTATTTGCAGTGTGTTGACATCGTGGATGGGATCCAACTTCATTTGTTATGCATTTTTATTCAAAGAGCAATTACAAGTTGACTTATGAGGTAGATCTTTATCTTGTTGGAAATGAAGAATTGTGGAAGAAGTTCCATTTGCACTTCATTTCTATAAACCTAACATGAAGGGTGATGGTCTAGCTCGCCTACGATCTAGGAGGTGTCGATGTTCAATGGATGCAAGACATCCTAATTCACCTATGAAATGCAGTAATTATCATATGTCGGGACATAATAGAAGAATTGTGGCAATAACAATTCTTCTTGAACCGATAATCCTTGTCATATTTATCTCTTATCCGGTGAATGTGGGTACCTACTACAACAAATACCACGTTGTAGCTTGGCTAGTTGCTATCGAGAAGCAAATTTTGTTGCTGACAACTTTGCCAAGTTAGGAAGCTCAATGACAACAAGGAAGAGGAAGTCGATCTTTTGCTCACTCCTAGACAGACCTATAAAATTGACTTTTGATAATGATATTAACGAAAAATATTTTGTTGGATATTTTGATCAATGTGAGTCGAATGGTGACTTGCACTATGACATGAACTCTTATTTGCTCTAAGATTAATGAAATCTCATTTATATACCAAAAAATATTTATTACTTTTTTCTTATTGACTTACCTATTAAGTTATAGTTTTAATTCTTTGACTTTGATATAGTTTTAATTGTTTTCATATTTCATAGGAAAAATGTAACACATGTTTTTTAGAATTTGAATCTGCTTAAAAATGAGTCTTTATTCTAGGACGCATTCCCAAAATGAGTTATACTGGAACCCTCTATAACTCATTCTAAATATGAGTCCTTATATTAGGATGCATATGCAACATAAGTTATTTACTGATATAGTGGGACCCCAAGGACTCATTCTTAAAACGAGTCCTTGATTTAGGACTCATATCCAAAATGAGTTACAATGGGACCTAGTTAGACCCAATATAACTCAATCTCAAAATGAGTTCTAAAGGTAGGTCCCAATAGAACCCATTTTGAGAATGAATCAAGGCCATTTTGGTATATATTTTCAAAAATAGGGCCAAATACAGAGTATTTTCAAAAAAAAAGGGGGTCATTTTGGAAAAAAACTCTAAAATTGAACATAAATGGTACCTTCAATGCCAAACAAACTATAGTAGGTATAGGAGGTATATTCAGGAATAACGAGGGACAATAACTACTGGGTTTTGTTAAACATATCATTTGGTAAACATACCACCCCATTGAAATTGAATCTCTTAGATACAGACTCAATTTAGCAAAAGCTAAAGGATGCAATCAACTGATAGTTGAATCTGATTTAGAGGTATCAATCTCTTTGATTAATAATGCGAAACCTATTCATCCAGTAACTAATATCATTTTTGATTGTAGATAGTTGATCAAGCAGCTTCCCAGATGCAGCTTACAGCACAACTACCGCGAAGGAAATACTGCAGTTAACACTGGCCAAACATGGATTGAACTAAGGGATGGAATCATCCTATTCATCCCCTCCTTTGTCTATCTGCTTTCCAAAAGGATAACAATACCACTTAGAGTACTAGATCCATTTATGCTTTTAGCATATGTAATGACTTTGACACTTTCCTTTAATTAACTAAGAAATCTTTTGCTCAAAAAAAAAAAAAAAAAAAAAAACCCTTCAATGTGTGCTTTAGAATTTCATGAAAGGTGTTGACATAATGTTTGAACTATTTTGAGAATGTTGAGCGAAATAATATTAATTTTTTCAAAAAAAAAAAAAAAAAAACTAGGTAAAATAAAGTCATAGTACTTTCAAATGCCACAAGATCACTTAGGATATTGTTTAGACATTAATAAAAATAAGATAAGGATCAATTTAATTAATTCAAAAATATCTTCTATTAAGTTAGTATTTATAATTTTTTTTTAATAAAAATTATAATTGCATTGAAAATTTTATAAAGACATCTAAAACATATTTCTCATCACTTCAAATAATTAAAAAGTATTTTAATAAATTTATTTTTCAAGAGATTATGGGTGTATTTGGATTGGAGTTTTTTTTTTTTTTTTTTTTTTTTTTTTTTTTT
>JAXGGT010000094.1:6158882-6185425 GCA_035583425.1 Marsdenia floribunda | reverse complement strand
ACCTTTTTAGCCTTGATGAAAATAATATCTTTAATAAGAACACTTAGATTAATTAAAATATGGTGTTAAGCACACCATGGAGAAACTTAAAAGACATTCTATATAGCATAGGGAAAAGTCTCTTTCAAAGGTATATTACGGACTCCAATTACAATTTTCATTTAAAATGTCTTTGGCAGTAATGATCTGTTTGCTTCCAAGTAATGCATTTCTTTTATATATACCACCATGTTGGGAAAGTTTCTTTTAAAGTCAGTGTTAGCTTTTGTATTTAGTGGTTGTGTCACTACTTTTTTATATTTTCCACAGTTATGGAATTTAAAATTTCTTGTTTTTGTCAAATATGGTGGTTTAGGAGTTTCATTGTAGACTATAGAGCTTCTTTAATGGTTTTAGATGGTCAGCTATGCCTTTCAACATACCAAGCAATGTGCCAATCTGGAGTATCGAGAAGCTGAAGATGAAGATGAAGAAAGCAAGAGTGGAGAATGAAGATGAACAGAAGAAAAGGGAAACCTTTGATCCAGTTATTTTTGGCTTTTGGGATCATTATATAGATATATATATATATATATATATATCTATATATTTAGATATATAGATATATTTAGATACATTAAAATATATAGATGATATTATTGTTTTTCTTCTTTTCTTTCATGAGAGAATGCATTTTATTATGTGATTTTCAATCTTAATTGTAGATTTTTGAGATTAGACATAAATTTTTATTCATTAATTGTGATTTAAATTTATTATTAATATTATTATTATTTTAATGAATTACTTTTTATTATCAATTATTCTTTAATTATGAATATTATTTTTTTTTTAATTTTAATATTGACAATAGGTTGAAAATTTAAAATTATTTTAAATAAAATATATAAAAAAAATATTAGGGATAAAGCAATGTTTAACAATTGTTGTTTATAAAAAAAAAAATTTTAAAAAAAAAAATTAAAAATGACGACTAAGAACTGTCGTATTTGCTCAAAAATTATATTAATTTAAAAAAAAAAAAATTAAAGGACTAAATACGGTGGCTGGAAGCCGTCGTTTCTGACCACCAGATGCGGCGGCTCCCACAACCGTTGTATTTGCCCTTTTTTTTAAAAAAAAATTTAATTTTTTACGATGTTTTGGTCAACTGTCATTTTCAAGTGTCGTATTTAATCAAAAACGACGATTTTGTAGTCGCCATTTATAAAAAACAATGCGATTTTAAACGACGGCCGCAAAACCGCCGTTGAACCGCCATATTAGGCAAATATGACGGCCAGAGAGTCAAAAATAGCTGGCCGCCATTTTTGCCTGGGAATGTTGTAGTGGTATAATCATTAATGGTGTTTGGTAGTGGTTCATTAAAGGAGAGGTCCAGATTCTCACCTTCCAGTGGGTTATTGTTGCTAATAATCTCTATGGGACCTGGAGGCAAACTGTGATGAGGTGCCAAGTAGCTGGGGAAGGAGCAGGGTGGGGTGTGGGGTAGGGAAGGTTGGACAAGAACACGGTTAGAAGGGTTGTCTGAAAAAATACTATAGACACCAGAAAGATCCTAGATGACCTAGTGAAGAAGCTCCTTTAATGAGAGAGGAGAGAGAGTTCTACTCTTTAGAGAGAGAGTCTTATCATTTGTCTAGGGTTGGTGTTGTTGAGATACCTACAAAATATAGGTAATGAAGCAATTAGCTTATAATAAACTTTTCTGTCCAAATTCATGTGTAGCAATTGAAAATCATGTCTAAATTAGACTACAAGTAATGCTAGTATACATGTGTAGAAATTGATCTTGTTGTTCTCCTAAATTCATTCAATCTAGCATTTTTGGGGGCTTGATGTTGTTGAGATGCCTGCAAAATAATTCATCATTTGTGAGACTTAGAATTTATCCAAATTGTTATAATTTCTTATACATGTACATTGATGCTCTTCTTGATCTCCTGACTTCCTCTAAAACATCATCAATTCTTTTGAACATTTCTTCAATTAATATGTCATCAATTGACATAGTATTTTTATTTCCTCCATCTACTTGTGGTTCACTTTACTTTGGTGATTGTGCATCATTTGGTTGTGCAGTACGTGATTGCACTAATTTTGAAACAAGTTATAGTTCTTGTTTTGGCACTTTCTTTGCATCATTTGGTTGTGCATCTATTAGCTGAAATTAATAAGAAAAATCAATTAGAATTGCAAAGTGAAATAGAAAAGGGGAAAAATGAATAAAGGTAACTTGTTGATTTATTGGCTTTCTTCCAGGTTTTACCTTCTATTTTGGAGGCTATTTTCTATTTTGAACAGGTGCTTTGTTGGATGGCTTGCTTGATCCTTCATTTGCAATGTTGTCTTATTTACCTTTTGAACAGGTTGCCATGTTGTGACCCTTATCCCCACATCTTTTACAGTAGATCACAATACTCCTAATTCTCTTACCATGATCTTTATCACTCTCATCCCATTGTCTCTTTCTTGCTTTCTTAAGTATTCCTGTTTGTTTATGTGCTCTTAGTGGATCAAGAATCACACCTCTTGGCCACATATTTCTTCCATTAATAGGAAAAAAAACATTTTCATATAACTTGCAAAATGTTTCAATTGTATATAGAAGATCAACTATACCATGTGGATCAATTCCTTTCTTGTGCAAAGTAGCAATTCCATGTGTGATTCTTGGCCACATATTTCTTCCATTAATAGGAAAAAAAACATTTTCATATAACTTGCAAAATGTTTCAATTGTATATAGAAGATCAACTATACCATGTGGATCAATTCCTTTCTTGTGCAAAGTAGCAATTCCATGTGTGATTCTTGGCCACATATTTCTTCCATTAATAGGAAAAAAAAAACATTTTCATATAACTTGCAAAATGTTTCAATTGTATATAGAAGAGCAACTATACAATGTGGATCAATTCCTTTCTTGTGCAAAGTAGCAATTCCATGCACACATGGAATTCCAATCAAAGTCCAACTCTCTCAAATGCACAATTTCTTTTCAAATCTACAACAAATTCTTGATCTGATGGACCTTTCGCTTGCTATGCATTTGTCCCATTCCATATTGTTGATCTGATCGTGGTTTACTAGGTTGCTTCAACATTGAAGACCTACTCTCTATTCTTTGCAACAAAAGTTCTCTGATACCCTCTATTAATGACATAATTGGTTGGTCCCTATGTTCCAATATGTGAGAATTGAATGACTCACATAGGTTGTTACACAACATATTTGATTTTACATGACTTGAAAAAAAATAGCTTTCACCCAATGTTCTGCTTTAGGCCCATTAGCTATCCATCTGTATGCTTCAATATCAAAATCTTCCAACTCTTTCATGGCAATATCTCATACAATTACTTATTGGTACTCCTTACAATTTTCCATAATCATTCTTTTAAAACCTTGTCTCTATGTAGTTTTTTTTTTTTTTTTGAAATTGTAGTACAAGTGTTGTACGTAATACTGATGATCACAGTTAGGCAATATTTTAGCAAGGGCAACATCTAAACCCTACATAAATGAAAAAAAAAATTAATAAAATTCTCTAGTTCTATTTTTTAACTATTTACGTTTTCTTGGGTTGTTGTAAAATTTTAATTTTATAATAATTGATTATTTATTTATTTTCAATTTCATAAATTGGTCATTCCAATCAAAATTGGCAATATTTGATTACTTTTTAACATATGATTGATACACCCATTAAACTTAAATGATTTTTTTGTCACTTTAGGTCCTTCCCGCTTTGAATTCTAATTAAAAGAAAGAGAAAAGGTGCTAAATAAATAAATTACAAAGTGGGTGGGTATGCATTTAATATATATATATATATATATATTTTCTTTGTAACATGAAATGACAAAAAAGTCCTTTAAGTTTAATGAGTGTGCCAATTACATGCTAAAAAGTGACTAGATATTGGTCAATTTTGATCGAAAGAAACAATTTGTAAAATTAAAAATTGATAAATGATCAATTTACACAAACTTAAAGTTTTAAGACCAATCCGAAAAATGTAAATAGCTAGGGAATTGAATTGAAGAATTTTCTAAAAAGTGCATTTCATATATATGAAATAAGAACTTAGAAAAAAAAAAATTACTTTCTTCCTATCAATTATGACGTTCCATGAGAAACCTTGATTTGGTATTTCAAGATCTTCTGCTAACAAGTTAAAAAATCATCTCCATTTTTCAGTAGCTTCCTTCTCTACAACTGCCCAAGTAATGTGCAACCAAGCATTGCTTCAATTAGTACCAATTGCTAAAAGTATTTGACCATGGTATGTGCCTTGATATGGCATCCATCAACTCTAATGATTGGCTTGCAATACTTCAGAAAACCTTGTTTAACTTAATTTCATAATATCCATGATATTTTGGTGTTTTGTGCCTTGTTTCTTTCATTATTCAATCCAAATTTGGTGTAAAAATTGGATTTTCGAATAGTTAAGGTGTTATCCAAATAGTTTGCCTTCTTTAAAATCTTAAACTATTGGTTTAGGCATGTCTTCCTTTCAGGAGTGGTACTCCCTGCTATTTGTGATCGTTTCTTTAGCCCTTGAGGCTAATTTGCTTTAATATTTTTCTTTTTTCTCTTAAAAAAAAAAAAAAAAAAAAAAAAAAACTCTAATTCAATAAAAAATTAATTGAAATATGAGTTAAAAAATACAAAATATAATAATAAAAGTACTTAAAAATTAAAATTATAAAAAATTAATAAATACTAAATTGACTAAATTTTATTTCATAGATCAAATTGTTCTTTTAAAGATCTATTTCAATGAAATAATAATAGTCTCTTTCCTACTCAATGCATAATAATGCCTTGATAAATAAAAATATGAAACAAACTTTGTGCTTAGCAAAATTTTGCCTAACTCTTATTTTGTAACTCAATTAGGCTCCTCCTCAGATGGTATCATTAGTCGGTGAGTAGACAAAGTACCATTAGAAAAAGAAAAATTGTTGCAGTATATAAATAGCCCATGAGGGCCAACTAGATTTGAGCTCCTATATAATCTACTACAGAAGAATCAAAATGGAAAATGAGATTCAAATGAACCAAAAAAAGATAATTATCTACACATTTAAATGCACATGCTCAAAAATATTCTTTGTTGGTTTTAGTCAGAAACAAGGGTACTGCAAATATGCTACAATCAGTCACAAAGATGAGTGGCGTACAAATGACATAGAGACTACTAATCCATTAGTCTCAATTCAAATGGATAGAGATTGAGATAAATTCTTAAACATAAGTCCAACAACCGAGATGATAAATAAACAAACATAAAAGAAACTATGTAGATACATTACTAATGAATAAATCTAATAAAGATCTCGTATTAAGATTCAATACCCTAAATTCTTCCATAGACCATGCTAAATCTCAACGTTATAAAACAAATCGAAATGTACTACACTCAGTAGCTCTAAATATGAAATTCACAATTTCTTATCAATTCTCAGCTTCAACCATAATCCAACCTCTCGACGTGTATTTTGATGGGAACAAATAGATGAAGCAGAGCACATATAGGCAGACAATAGCCTTCAGTGAATGCAACCTATTAAAACGTACAAATCCACTAGGAGAAGAGAAAGAGGGAATATTCATACAAGGTCTACCAAATTGATCACTATTATTTCAAACTAATCAAGCACAACACTTTATCCAAAACTCAAGCACTTAAAAAAATAAAAATAAAAATGCAAAACGAGATATACAAATAAGATATGAGATCTAACATAAACATGTAATTAAACTATTAAAGATCATATCAAAGTTGAATTGAGAAATTGAAAGCAAAAAAAGACAATTCAAAATTGCAGCTATCAAAAAACCATAGATAAGCGGCATAATTAGAAAAGATAATGACTTGCTACTGAAAAATAAGATTAACATGAAGAGGAAGAATTGTAGAGAGGAGGGAATTGAGATCTGAGCTATGAAGAAGGAGAAGCAGATTTCCTGATATATATGTAATTGGATGTGGTAAGTTATAGAGACTCTCTATATACAGAGAGGGAAAATATAACAAATACTTGCAGGTTTGGTTGTTGCACAGTGAACACCAAACTTTGAGGGGCTCCAAGTTTGGGGGTGTCTCCTACTCAAGTTTATGAGGGGTCAAGCTTAGGTTTGCAGCTAGTTATGTAGAGTATGTATTTTGCACAAGCTGTGGCATAAGGAGGAAGATGACTATGGTGTGACTAAAAACAGGAGAGTCTGAGAAGAGGAGAGAGCAGCCGACAATATGGAGGGAGAGAGAAAAGAAAGGAAAAAGAAAAAAAAAGGTTTTTATATGTGAGGTATAAACCGTAACCTAAATATTATAAATTTTTTATTAAAATAATAATTTATATAATATATAAATATTATAATATGTCCGTGAACGCTCGATTATGTTCGTGAACACTATTTGAGTTAGTTCGAAAATTAATTGAGTTTAGTAACATGTTTGAATTCAATTTGTTTAATAAAGAAGCGAGCTTTAATTGAGTATAAACGAGTTTGAATGAGCTTTGCTTGCGAACAACTTGGTTTGTTTATAACTCTAACCATAATTAATATAATATATTAAAATTTATATATTTAATTTTAAAAATTATCAGATTGAGTATGATATTTATAATTTTGTACTCAAATCTAATTAATCTTTAATTTTCAGGTACAAGTAGAGTCCGAGTTTGGCAATGAAAAAGCTAGATCCGTACTCGATATTTTTAGGGTCAGGTTCGAGTATTGTAGACACATTTACAGACCAACATATGGACTTTAAATGAACTTGTAAATCACATTGCATAGACTAATCGGTCTAAATTGAGATATCATTGTAAGTCCTTTGACTTTTGAGATGAGGACTGAATAAGTTTTATTTAATCCAGGAGAACAATTAATACAACAAAAGAGTTAAGAATTTAGAATAGAAGAACAATAATTGAAGGTCAATCTCTTTGTAATTTCTACTAAACTATTAACATAATTTGTGAAATATATATATTTTATTGCTATTAGTTGGAAGTTGAATTTTGTTTGTTGTTGTTGTTGTTGTTTTTTTTTTTTTGTTTTGGTAAGTACTGAATTATGTTGTTAATGCCTTAAAAATATTCTATGTTGGTTTTAAACTTGTTAAAGTTATGGCATTATAATATTATATTGTATGGTAAATTTGAATAACTTTATTCTATTTGTTATGTCATATGTGGTATAATATATTATTATATGGAAAATTTTTATTTGTTGAAATTTGTTAATTAATTATATTATTTCATTTTGATTGTTTAATATTTATTTTAATTTTGGTATAATGAAAATAAGTAAAAGTCTTATTGTCTTCATATCAATTAATATATATCGATCGGAGACATAGAAATATCAATATATATATATATATATTAGCTAAAATTTGTTAAATATAGATTTTAAACAATTAAAATTTAATAATATAATCAATTTATTTAATTTATTTAATTCAAATAATTTAAATTATTAAGGGACTAAATCCAACAATTATCCTTCCAAACAATAACTATACACACTCTCCTTAAAATGACCAATTTTATTTTAATTTGAATAAAAATTTCCAACACAATCTCATTTACTTGAGTAGAGATTGATTGGAAGTTTGTAATAGTTGCTTCTACTGGGTGAAATATGAAACAAATTTTAAGGGTGTACGTGGATAAGCTTTGTATTTGAAAAAAATGGTTTATTCGAGACAAACTATCATTCAAAATGAATCTTGTCCCCTATTTTTTTTAAATTGAGTTTTATGTTGAAAAAAGTGGGAGTTAAATTTATAGAGTTTATAGGGTATAATAATTGTGTGTGTAAGAGAATGTTTATTTTGAAAAAAGTGTTTAATAGTATTTTAATAATATATATATATGGTTTAAATTGTTGTGGGGTCCATCACTATAACTACTTTTTGGTTTTGTTTTTTGGTTTTTTTTTTTTTTTCCTTCTTTTTTTTGTACTTAGTGCTACACTTATTTCACTTCTTATATATATGTGTGTGTCTTTGTGTGTGTTTGTGTGTGTATATATACATATATTCCAATTCATTTCATGTAAATGCATTTAACGGCAAATTACCCCTTAGTTACGGGGAAAAAAAAATTCTCATATTTTTAACAAAAATGGTATGACCTACACGATTTTCGTAATATACTGAAATTGTTGTTTAATAGGTGGAGTATAAAAATCAAAATATCACGATATTCATTTTCATTAAAAGGAAAAATATTTTTAATTCATAATTATATGTGTAAATTAAACATACATTTTATGTTTATACTAAAAAAAAAATGTCTTACCCTTCACTAATAACACGTCATCCGTACTATTTATATATTTGTTAATATGAATAACGTCCAAATTAAAAAACTCCAACTTGTGGCTATATAAATATTATTCATCTGTTTTTCCAATAACTTGTGGACAAGTAATTTTATATTAAAATAACCTAACTTATATCTACTTCATCGTTATTTTATTATTTACAATTGTTTTTTTTTTTTTTAGTACTATGTTATTTACATTTATATATCACTGTTTCATTGTACACACTATACAGAATCATAACGACATACATTATGAAATAAAAAGATATATTCGACATTGAGACTTTTAGAGCGTTTGATATGTTCTCAATTTTACAACAACATTATACAATAAAACAACGTTATGATCGTTATGATAACAAATAATATCTCCAGTGCAGTATTCCTAAGAGGACAATTACCGCGCAAAAATACCATTCAAAAGATAATTAAAACATTATAAAACATATTGTCATATACCCAACGATGCTTAAAATATCCATTTCATGACGATATGCAATAACCCGTAGTGGTCCCATCCTACATTAACCCATAACATCTTCAATATCATATATGATTTACAATAATGGCCACATGATTTCGACATTCTCTCCATGCACTGCCAAAATATAGGCTTCTAACCAAATACCAAAAAAAAAAAAAAAAAAGAAAAACCTAAAAAACCAGGCAATTTCAAAAGTATCACAACATCCCAACAACATATCCCATGTGTCAACAAAACATAAAATATTTAAAAAACTATGTTCTTCCACATTTAACAAAATCCATAACACGCTTATCATTCTTCACGTGATTCAGGAAGTACTTCACTGCCCGCTCAATTATCCTCTGCAATTCAACATCTTCAATCTCTTCCGGAGACCATCTTCTCTCACTTCGTATGTTATCATTACTCTCCCCTGCATTTTTTGGAATCTTCTTCATTCTATTTTTCTTTCGTACATAGTGCAATCGAAATGAAGTTGAACGATCCACACAATTCCCTACACATAGAAAATACAGACAACATATGTAAACGTTACAAAATGATGAAATTAACATTTCTATTGCTAAACAATCACCTCCTCTTTTACGGTTCGTTGGGTCCTCAGCTTTTGTAATCACATTTTCGACGTCCGTTGCTACCTTTCTAGCAGTTTCAACAGCCTCATCCTCATTTGCTTCAATGTCCATACATTCAGGACTTTCGGCAGCACCATCAGCACCTCCAGCCATTGCTCTCCTCCCTTCTTCTAAAACTTCCTTCTCCCATGCTGCATCTCCATAGGCTGACTCATTCACGTGCCATGAGTGAATGGAAACTGATGATTCAGCATTCTGTTTTTCATACTGATCCTGATTCTTAATGTTGCTTGCACTATCTTGCCGGTTGCAGCCCGAACGTTTCATCAGCTCATCAAGTTTTTCATCCACCTGAGACTTCCACTCATTCACTCCCTTTCTGAATTTTCTCTGCTTCGCATTTTCTCTCATAATCAGGTTTACAAGATCAGAAAGCATTCGAGAAAATGGCAGAATTTTTAACCCTGCGAGATGCTTTCGTTGCCTGATCGCTTTCAATATCATCATTACCAAGGACATTTCCGGAGAAGCTATCCCTTTCTGCCTCCTTATCTCTCCTATGCCTCACGCTTTCGATGTTGTGAATGTCGTAGCATATTCTAATAGCCTCCATGCTTTTACCTTCCATTTCAACTCTCATTAACTGCATCATTCGTGTCAACAACCCCCCATGTGGCAATGCCCTCCCCTGTTGCCGGTTTCCTAACTGAATATTACGAACAAAAATATCCCCATTGTCTATAACTTGCATTTTCATACATTTCAAAATAAGGATGAAATCATATATAGTCAACTGTTTTTGGCCACGACATTGAACAAATTGTGCAATAATTCCCCCTAATGCTCTGGCAGTCATTGTTAAGGAATTGACATCTAAAATACTGCCACCACAGAGCATACGAGATATCTCTTCCCTGAGTACCCTCTTACCCAAACAACTCATTGACCGATACTCACAATGCTTGTAACCACCCATATGCATACTAAATAATTTGTTCACTTTTTCATATGTTAACACCAATTTAAACCCTTTCACCATTGAATACACAGCTACATTTCCCCCATCAGTCTCTTTGAAAAATGCATTGCAGTAGAACAATCTCACCAACCTCGGACATATCTGTGTGCAATGGGCAGCAAGAATATCCCATTTTTTTATGTTTGAGCATTGCTTCGAAACCCTCTAGCTGTTTCAATTCCTCCAACCCTGGTGGTTTCCCAAATGCAATTGTTTTCCTCGACCACTCTCTCTTCTAGTCTGTCTGAAATTTCTTGCAGATGAAAAGAGTTGGATCACTGGCCGGTTGATTCAAAGCACGTGCGGGCTTCATTCCCATCCTCGGGAGCATTTTCCTCAATATCCCATCTACTGCTTCATCAGCCATGTCGGAATTGAAACTTATTGGACTACCTTCGTCTGAATCTGGAATCTGGATCGACGTTTTTCTTTCTGATCCCGCTGCATCTTTTTGTTGTGTCCGTCAATCACATCTTGAACCTGCCCGACTACACAACACCCGAGTAGGCTTTGGCAGAGTTGGGAGATTTCTCAGGACGTGTTTTATGCGACCCATTCTCACACCGGTCACCTGTTTTTGTCGAGTTCCTGAAATAATCCAAGATTAGTCGCCAGAAAGTACAGTCGATGAACCCTAGCCCATGGTCGGTATTGGAAGTATATGCGTAATGCTATTTTAAATGCGTTTGACAGAAAGTGGGAGGGGTTACTTGCTTTCTTGGCATTTCTTTTCTTTCATTTCTTATCCCCAAAACCCTTGATTGATGTGAACAGATTTTCCACTGCCATATCTGAAAATGCATGCTGCAAAGTTGATTTTCTCCACCGTAGTTGTATTGCAGCTACTGCTATATGATATAAATATTATCTGTTTAGTTGGCATGAAGTGAATGCCACCGAATACTTTGCCATATGTATGGCCAAAACCCTTTAAAAAACTTTTCTTTACAACACATACATACATCTGTGTACATATGTCCATTATTTTTTTCTTTTCTGGAGCAAATGATGTCCCTAAATTCCAACTTTCCTTCTATTCTTTGTTGGATTAATTTATGAAATTGCCAGTATCGTCTCGTACCTGGTTTGGAAGTATGTCCTTTGTAATAATTTGTCCTCTTAACAACTAAGTGGTTCAATGAAAATCGGAAATTAAGCAGTTGGAAATTGCTTAAACTGTTTTTAGTAAAAAAAAAAAAAAACGGTGCCAAAAATGCATTCATGATTTGTTATTGTAACAAATAAATAAAAATGGAATAATAATCCTCAATATTCTCCAAAGTGAGTTGTTTTACACAGATTTTACCATTTCATTACACACTCATAGGACGTATCTACAACGTATATGTCCCCATGTATTACATATATCAATTTGTTATTTTATTTCATTATTCGTTTTTGTACTCCTATCTAATTTATATCAATTTTGAACTTCTCCATTATGTTCTTCTATTACACGTTTTAATGGGGAAAAAATTATGAATGCTAAAAGGAATGCATTTCAAAGCATATATATAACAGTTCAACAGTGAATCCATCAACAAAACACTTCATAAAACATACCATGCACCAAGTCACATAAATATAACAGTACCATAATACTATGAACGAACTGCCCAATAAACAAAGCCCCCAATACACACGCTCATGAGGTTTCAAAATTCACAAACAATCAAAATAATTACAAAAAACAACTGCTACAACTTTGACAGTTTAAGTAGAATCTAAATAAAAATGATTTACTTCCTATTTCCCTGACTTCTTATGCTGTTTGTTCTTTTTAGTCGACTGTTTTGTGTGCTGCCCATGTTGTTCCCCACTTCTGTTACTGACTCCCAGTGCTGCTTCATGATGCAAGTCAGAAGTTTTCCGCTTCTTTTTACAAACAGGTTGACCGACGATTTGTAGCCCAGAACTTGTGCCTGAAATAACCATGACTCATATATCACACCTACAATATGCTTACGCAGAACAGTCATACAAAAATTATACGTTATACTCTGTAACTGGAAGACAAAAGCTTGAATAACTAACCAACCTGCAGATGCACGCTGTACAGGTTCCAAAACTGGTAATGGTACGGGTTGTACAACAGCACCTCGGTATTTCTTCCGAACATACTTCAATTTTAGACTTGCATTCTTCGGAATATCTGCATGAATGACAGAACATTAGCAGTAAAGTGTCATTCATATCTGAATCCATATATTATCTCAATTTGAAATTGCGTGTACCTTGTAATGTCCCTATAATGGAGCCTGCAGGTGCAACATTTTGTTCAAAAGTGTCTCCGATTTTTCTTACGTGACTGTGTCGCAACTTCTTGCTAGTTCCTGAGTGGAATCAACATATGGACATCAATCATCCCTGATAACATGTTTTTATTCACAAAGCTTATAAAACAGTCGACCAAGAAATACCTGCTTAAGCTGCAAGTTTGTTTCCTACAAGTCTTGATGACGTCGGTTGTGTCATTGTTGGCGTCCTCAACTGGTTCTCTGGAATCCAAGCAACATGGTAATCATTACCACTGACATCTTGAGTACCCAATTCGACGTCATCCAATTCATTGTCATCCTCACTCATGTTATCGGGTTCACTTTCCTCTTCCTCTTGCAAGTCATCCGCATTGTCAGTGCTACTGTCCCCTTCCATTTCACCTTGCCAGTCAGGGTCCGAACTGTGTTCACTCATGTC
Source organism: Marsdenia floribunda (assembly GCA_035583425.1). Classification (NCBI taxonomy): domain Eukaryota; kingdom Viridiplantae; phylum Streptophyta; class Magnoliopsida; order Gentianales; family Apocynaceae; genus Marsdenia; species Marsdenia floribunda. The sequence goes on along the minus strand of JAXGGT010000094.1, from coordinate 6,172,294 downwards.
TGGACCTTGCACGGGGGTACTATCACTTCTGTCTGTCTTGTTACCCTCACTGTTAGTATCCGATGCAGTATCACTCTCATTATGCAGCTCATTTGGTTCAGATTCAACATCCTCACTCCCCTCGGACTCGGTGTCCATTTTCTGACTGTTCTTTGTCTGAACATCCTCCCTAGTGCCTCCATATTCTTCACTGCTTCCATTTCCCTCAGTGTTTGTGTCCTTACCATCGGATTTCTCCTCCGATGTGTTGCCTATATCTGCCTTATCACTGACACTTTGGCTCTCAGATGCTTCCACATCCAAATCAGGTTGAGGTTGTACCTCATCCTCTGCCACCCTTTCCCTATCACTGTTTCCCACATTTCCAGTCGACTGGGAATTTTGACTGTTTTCTGTTTCCTCAGAGGGCAGAACACTTCCATCTTCTTGTTCCCCATTTTCACCCTCATTCTCCTTCGAAACACGATCCTCAAATGTTATATCATCTTTGCTGTCAGTTGATGCATGTGCAGGGGCTTCCATGATGCTAGGTTTAGCGAATATAACAGATCGATCATAAATGAATCAACCCCCGCCTTCCACTATTCCATTACCATTCGATGTCTCCTTTGCTATATACGTTCCTTCAGAAATGCATCGTACATTTTGGGAACCATTTTCAGAATATCTGAATTTTTAACTCAATGAACTGGATTAATAGGTTAAATGTCGTCCATGTCATCCGGGTCAATGTTGCCTTCATAGGAGTCACGTTTTGACTTCCTTGCCCTCCTTGCTCTGACGGAAACAACGTTATGCATCCTGTAGCCTAGCTTCACTCGCTCAGTGGTTTCCCTGCTAAAGTCCACACCTAACTGCCGCAACATTCGAGTAATTAGTCCACCGTGCGACAGCACCCGCTCTTTCTGCCTTAATCCCAAATATATGTTTCGGATAAACACGCCACCAAAATTAATCTGCTACAATGTCATGCATTTGTATATTAACAGAAAGTCCGTGACTGCCAATGCCTTCTGATTTCGCCCCTGAATGAAGCCTACAATGACCCCTCCAAGTGCACGGGCAGTAACTGTCAATGAATTGGTGTCCAGCCTCGTAGATGTGCAAAGCAGGCAATACACCTAGTTTCTCATAGCCTCCTTTTCCACAGAAGTCAAGTCTAAATACTCAGACAATTTGTAGCTCGTCTCACTCATTCCGAATAGTCTATTCACGTGACTAGCAGTGACAAGAATCGGTACCCTTTTACCATTGATCGGATCACCAATTCTCTATTTTCACCCTCTTGTGCAAAGCTATTGCAGTAAAACAGTCGAACCAATTTTGGATAGACTTCAGTGCATTGCTCCCCAAGACAATCCCATCCCTGAGTTCGAATCATGGGTCCAAAGCCTTCCAGTCTAGACAGTTCTTCTATAACCGGAGGCTTTCCGTACATAATTGATTTTGCTGCATATAAGGTTTTCCATTCCCGCTCGAACTTTTTGCATATGAACAAATGCCAATCACGAGCAGGAACATGAAGCGACGGGACGTTTTCCATGCCCAGGCCTGGTAGAAGTTGCCTGAGATCATCATCCGTAGGAACCGGTGCAGTGGGAGAATGTGGCTATGTGGGAGTATGGGTCCCAAATACGTTGCGCCTATGAACCCCAAGTAATCTGACAGGGGATTCCCGGCCAACGGATCTTGCAGCCCTGTGTGGCTGGCTTCTGGTAGGCTCCCTGCAGATTGTGACGTCTTTAGTTCTTGCCATTATCAGTGTCAATCAGTTATGTTTGAACAAAAATGGTTTTTGTGTATTGTAATTTGGATGTAGTGCTGAAGCTAGAAATCGTGTACCCTCTAAATCCCAAACCCTCGCCATTAAAAGGATACAGATAACCTTTCATGTGCAAGGGTCATCAAGACTCTCGGAAATTGCATAATAGTTATGACTAGAACGGGGTAGCCGAACAGTCACCAATTCTGAAAACTGAGTTTGTAATAACCACTGAATGTCACCTCTTACCATCTGACCTTCTATATTGGGACACGACTGCAATTCCTGAACCTTAAATCTAGCCGGTACCTTTCCAGTTTGAGTGCAGAATATTTGATGGGTTTCTACTGCACCGCGCATTATGTTATATGATGTAGAAGAACAACAGAAATAATGAAACATTCATTTTTTGGTTTTTTTTTTTTTTGTGATAATTTTAATGTAACCTAGACATATGTTTTCAGTGTAGAAAGGAATGCAGAAATATAGTGGGCTATATGAATCTATTACTGCCCAATTGACCATAACTATACCCGGACGTGGTAAGTAGACCACAAGTAAATTGTCACCTTTACTGGGGGGCGGGGGAAATAATAATAATATTTCAAAGATATTTACCTGACCATATATATATAGACATGTATATGAGATTAGTAGAGTTTGTTATTCAGGAAATGATTACCATCTCCGATGCCAATATGGGATAAAAAAAAATGGTGTTAAGAGGTAAACATATACAAATAATATATATATACATGACAATATGGAAGAATTTTCCCCTAATGAACATATGACCATTTCTTATATGATTTATTTATAGAAAAAACAAATGTTTTTTTCAAGGGGTAAACATGGCCACATACATACACTAACTAAATATGGACGAAGTTCCCCCCTAATGAACATATGACAAATTTTTTTATATGATTTACTTTCTTGACAATATTTAATAAGAAAACCGGTTGCATGACTCAATAAATACATACATATACATGTTTCTTTTTTTCTTTTTTTTGGTAAGTATATATACATATCCATGTAACAAGGTTTAAGTAGTTGACTAATTAAACATATTACTATTTCCAAAATTATTTAGTGTATAATATGGGTTAAGTGGTCATCAGATCTATACATATTTATATATATATATATATATATATATGTGGAGCATAAAATTTTAGAATGGGATACCAGCAATGGAGGAATCGAAATCCTTTTTAGACAAAAACGATATATATATATCTATATATATCTTCAGCTTTCATTACAGATTGGTAAACCAGGCATGGAAGTACCGAAAATAGTAATGTTCATCACAGTCATTCATAGAAGATAAGCAACATACATAATAAAAATATCGTTACTCGAAAACATCTGTTCTAATGATTTATTGGCTTTGATGCACCGTGTAGCTTTCCCATATTCCACCTGCTATGGAATCCCGGAACTCTAACCAGGCACGTAATTCATCTGGACCATTAAATATAGAATCGTCATCTTGGATTGCATGTGCATCATGAACACTCGTAGAAATTGTTGCACCATCACCATTAAACTCGTCGAAGATATCATTCTCGCTATCATTAGCACAAATGAAATTATGTATTACAGCACACGCGATTATTATGTTGCATTGTCGGGGCAGCTTATACATTGTCATGCAACTTCCGAGTAAGGGAAAGCATTTTTTGTACACACCGAAAGTGCGTTCAACTACGTTTCGTAAAGAAGAATGCCTGTAATTGAATAATTCTTTCGGCCCTCTGAACCCTGTTGTACGTTGGCGGAACTGACTTCTATGATATCTTTTGCCTTTGTAATGGGCGAGGAAGCCGAGTTGATTTGCATAACTGGCATCAACTAAATAATACTTACTTGAAACACCCAAAATGGAACAAGATGAAAATCAAAATGCAAATCAGTTAGGCAACTGTAATGAAATACGCATAATAATTTCCATGGTGCAGTACAAACCATGCGGGGGATAGTCAAAACCATGTCATTGGTTTGTGACAGCATCGGCAAATACTCGTCCGTCGTGTGCACTTCCCTCCCAGCCAGTATGAACGAACGTGAATTTCATGTCATGATCAACTGCAGCCATTATGTTCTGACTAATGACATGCTTCCGCGATCGAAACACTTCATGCCTCTCACTAGGAACCCAAGCAGAAATGGTTGTCCCATCCACCACTTCAACACATCCCTACAATAGCATATAAATTGGAATATAAGAAGACAAAAAACAGGCATTTTGCATAACAGAATATGTACAGGGTAAGTGACCATTAAAATTATATTACTTTGAACGTTGGATTGAAACGGGGGTCTCCTTCGATCTTCAGATGTGTGACTTCCCAATTTGGCGGGGTTATGACAGTGGAAGCCAACTTCACAAACGTCCTTGCCATAATTTTAACATGACGGTTGGTTGATTCAGTTGAATGCTGAAACTTTTTAGCTAAATCCCAATGCCTCATTCCCCGACGTACACAGTGCAGGAAAATAGCTAAACTCTCTACAACATCAATCCTCTGTTGTTGTCGCTCCTCCCATAGGCCACTTTGTACAAGCAGGTTGCACAGCTTGTGGAAGGTCGATGCTTTCATTCCCAAACACTGATATATTCTAGTCAGATGCCCGTTCAGTAGCTCCTGTACCCACATTCGTCCTTGAAGAACAGATGTATAACACATATTACGTGGAAGTTTAGATCTGCAAAAGTTCTCTGACATCATCATCATAGCTCTAATATGGAACATGTCATCATCGTCTGAAGATGATGAACTATCGTGTGAGTTTCCAGGGGCACTGCTACAACCGTGGTTCTGCATCCTGTACATAGAAAATTATACATTAATGAAATTGAGAACACACCATATATATACAGTGAATATTGACGAAAATAGGAGTGCAGAATTGAAGAATGTATTCAGGTTACAAAAACGGTCGACCATTTTTTATTTAACTGTGAAAAAAAAATGTATCTCTTTTGGCAGAAATTCATTCAGAAGATCAACTCAATACAGACAACACATATTAATGAAAGTATAAGCAGCACAATATAAGGCAAACACATACAAATATAAGCAACACAACAATTACAAGGAGTTCACATAAACATTCTAAAAATAGAATGAAGGAAAGAATGTTTCATTACAGTCATCCATTCTCAATAAAAATAATTATCTTCAGATAGGAGAGGGGGTTAGAGTCTTCAACGGGCTATTTCAGAGATCAAGGCCAGTGAAATTGTTTGCAATGAGGTGCAAACGTCCAGCACGATTAAAAGCCACCCATACTTCTCCGGATGCCAGGTTCTGAAAGAACTTCATGGTTGACACTTGGAGATTCCCCTGAGCATCTGGACAATCTTCGAAGAGCAGTTGCATACACCTTTGTATGCTGTGGGGATCCAAACCCAAATTTCCATCAACTGGACTACGGATCTGAGATCCAGATCCGCCAGACATCTGGTCTATTTTAAACCTCGTTTTTTATGCCTATGTTTGGAAAGCATTTCGCATGTCATCTTGTAGGTTGTTGGTCCGTGCCCACTTTTCAGTGGAGAATTTCCAATCGTACATAGAGGTGCTTGCACTCTTGCATTTTGATCCGGATTCCCCTAAATTTTCTGTGCTCATTGCCTGGGGAGTGTGGTCTTCTTCATCTCCGGACTCCTCCAGCGATATAACGTTTGGGAATGGTAGTCGTTGTGGTTGACGCAAATGTCGTTTCACCACCTCATTCTCCTGCTCATCTGTGAGAGGGGGTTCCTTACTGGAGCGTGAAAATGCTCCTTGAGCATCGGAGTCCCAAAACACCTCCCCCATAATCGTGAAGTGGGGTAAACCCCCCGTTTCCCTTCAAGTGCCTAACCTCAGGCTTCTTTTGAAAATTGCAAGCAAGATATGAAAAACTAATGTAAGAAAATATATGAGAATTTAACTCTAGGAACACATGTACAAAAGTATAAATTACCTTCGTAATCCAATCCCACATATCCGGAGTACAATCGATGTTGCACTGCACAAGGTTCCAAGAGATCCAGTAATATTTGGATCATCAAGTATTGATCTCATAGCCAGGTACTGGTCTCTCATGCGACCAAATTTTTGGGTCAGCTGGGGGACGGTGAAACTTTTCCCTGTCATGTTGTTGAACTTATCTTTTATCTTTTTTCAAACGTTTCCATCGAAACGTCCTTGATTCCAAGCACTGTCCTTTAACTTCCAGTCACGAAGGAGACCTAAGAAATGACCCTCTGTGTTTGTGTTCCACATCTTACAGGGGCCCACGGTCGGTTCACTACTACTTTCTACTAGCTGTTCAGACATCTACCTCACAGCAACTCAAATAAATTTATATCCAAATACATGTTAACAACACATAACAATTATATGTAAGAACATGGCATCTGAAAATTTTAAAAATCATGCAAGAAATAGTTACATGTATTATGTGTACAAATGAGCAACAAAGAATGGAACTGTGATGGCAATATAAGACAAACAGTCACACAGTACCAATACAGTGTAAAACAGAGTTAGAGAAGGGCAGCAAACCTTTCTTTTTCTCCCTTTCCGTCGAGGTTCAAAAGGGACTGTGTTTTGGCTGATGGATGAGTTCTGATCAGTGCCTATTAAACTCGATCGGCAGACAACACAAACTTGTTAGGTCACATGCATGCAAAAAGAACATAATATACATAAGAGGATTGTCAAAATCCTAATGTTAGGTGCAAGAACAATTCAAAAAATTTCAAATTAAAGTATAAATACATTCAGATCTGACACTTTGACATATTGGCCAAGCAATTGTAAAGAAATCGATTAGCATGATAGAAATTTAACTTACATGCGATGGATATGGGTCCAGATTTGCCGGTGAAACTTCTCCTCTGCAAAGCCCTAAATGTCTGCAGGACGGAGGGGCAAAGGCTCCAATTTCAGTTGGTGGTCTGTAAAGTTGGATGGCTGAATGCATATATGAAGGCATCCTGAAATTGTGGATGGGTGGCATTTACGCAGCGGTAGCTCAAGGATTTGACAACTTAATGGTGGGTAGGTGGCCGGTGTAATTTTTTGGTGGCCGATTTGTAGTAACCCGGTTTGAATTTGGTTTTTTTTTTTGCTTTCCTCTTGGATTCAGATGAATTCCAGGTGTGCTCTGGAAAAGTACAATGCGTATGGAAGTCACAATGCAATTATGGTTTCTTCTTGTTTTTTTATTATTATAAGGGTTTAGGTTGAACAGTATATGTCAGAAGAAGTGGCAACCCTATGCTTGGGGTGGGGTGACAAACCTTTTTTTCAAAATAATGGTGTCTAAATATACTGATTTATTAAAAATAAATATTATTCACTCAATTCAAATAGAAAACTTCAACAAATACACCCTAAGTATTCAGAGACATGAGAGTTTCTACTTTCTAATAAAATCCACCCGACCCCAAAGCAGTTGTAGTAAAACCCTAACCTCTTCCCGCTAAATTTTGTTTTCCCTTTCCCAATCTCTCTAGGTTCATACTTTTCCGTCATTTCTCAGTACTGTCAGTTTCACCATTGTAATCACCAGAGATGTATGCCGGAGATTCGCAGCAGCAGCAGCAACAGCAACAACAACTCCCTCCCGGACCACTACTGCCCCCTGGTCCACCACCGCAGCATCATCTCCAACACCAGCAACCGCACCCACATTCTTACCCACACTCTCACCAACAGCAACACCAGCACCACCAGATTCAAGGTGGCGACTTCGCGAGGGGCCCACAACCTCCTCCGGGTCCCCCGCAGATGATGCGGCAGCCTTCTGCATCTTCCACAACCCTCAATGCTCCGCCTCCTCCCGACTATCACCCCCATCCATCATCTGCTCAGCCCCCTATTCTCCACCCTCACCCCCCTTTTGACTGTAAGTTCTCGCTTTTTTTTTTTTTTTTTTTAAAGTGATTGTTGAATTTTAGACACTCAAAATGCAGGTATTTTTAGTGGGTGTTTATATGGTCGGTTTGATTCATTGACATTTATTTGCAAGTTAGAAACAGTAAATATAAATTACTCTTGGATGAAAAAAAAAAGAAAAAAAAAGAAAACTAGTATACTAATCAAAATGGCGAACTTGGGCAAAGAAGAAAAAAAATGGCAGTGTTCCAACTTCTTCATTTCAGATAATGGATTTTGGTAGCAATTGATATTTGCCTTTGCATTTTGTGAATTCTCATTTCAGTGGCCTTACTTTTTTTTTTTTTTTTGTTTGTTTGTTCTCTCCTAGAAAGTATTTAAAGTTGCTGAAAAATTATGTTATCTATATTTTTGAATGTTTCTTTCTGGTGGATAAAGTAACTAAGCAGAAAAGAATTGTGAATTACAAGGACAATTGCACGTTTTGTGGTATATAATGTAGGAAAGATAGTGGCATGCAAAGATGCATTTAGATTTTCTATTTTTCTGTTTCTAGAGTTTTTGTTGTCAAAAGGTGTTTTGATCTGTTAGTTAGCTGAAGGGTTCATAGGAATTCAGTTCTAGAGTCTGCAGCTTTATTGCTTTTTATTAGATTGAGTCTTATTTGGATGTTGCTTTAGGTAAGTAATGAGTACTGTGTCCTGTAGGAATTCCGGGACCACTATGCTTTGATTCTTAGGGGTGTGTAATATTTTGAAATACTCATGTGTTTGTGTGATTATGTATGTTATTTTGTTGTGTACCTAACTGCTGCCACCTTACTTTAGTTAGTGAATACTAAATAATGCACAATCGAATTCTTTGATTTCTTCATGTCCTTTTCTTCTTCTAGGAAGTTCAGACCCTAAAACAGCCCTTTTCTTTCTATCTCTGATTGTTCTTTCTCTTGAATTGGGCTTCTAACCTTTAAACTATACAATTGGCTTCCTGAACAATTATTCCTTGTTTGACAACCAAAGAAACCTCATATAAATCCTAAGATACCAAATTACTTTAACTGCCTATTGGAAGATGACATTTTTTGGAGATCCTTTTGAATGAATAAAGAGATAAAGCATTGACATGATAGGCTTATATAGCTTCTTGTTTCCTCATTTATCTAATACAATGCTATAGCAGAAAAGGAAAGGGGTTAAGGATTAAAAAAATCTGGCCCTTGTTCTCTATTGCTGAAAGAAAATGTAGTTTTTGCTTTCTTTTTTATTTCAAGCTAAAAGCTATTTTGATGTTTTGAGTTTTAATCGGTTGCTTTTCACTTTCGCTTTTAGATGTTTGAGGTCCAAAGTATCACTTGTAAGGTTATCTTTCCTCTCAGTGTGGCTCTGAGCTTTCTCTTTATTTTATTTTTTACTTCTTGTTGATTATACTTTCATATATTGTTGCTTCCAGTTTGAAATCTCCCTATTCTGAAATTCCTTGCAATTTACATATTTTTCCTGCCTATTTTAATATTTGTAATCAAGCCAAACTAGGGTAAGTCGGACAAATTTTACAGTTTTTGTCCTGCATCAATTGCTTTTTGGAGACTAAAAGTTACTGCATTCTTCTAACATATTTCTCGAAAAATTTTCCATGCATTTTTTTTCTTTGGAAGACATAATTACTATGTTTTATACTTCTTAAATACTTGACTTTTTCAGTTTTTGATTTTTCCGTTGTGTGTTAAAATGTGGCTTGAGCATTTAATCTTATCATTTAGTCTAGTCTAGCTGGACAGAACTTAAGCTGGGCAAGGTTTCAAATGGAACTATCAGAAGTAGTACTGTAATCCCCTGGTATTGGAATATACTAAATGTAATGTTTCATCAAAATGAGTATGCATGAGCAATGTCTTATTGGATGTTCTAGTAAGCACCAACTAAATGAGTCTCATAAACAAAGCTTAGGTTTCTAGATTGTATCTGGACAATGATTCTAGAGCAGAGAAATTACATTTAAATTTAGCTGGAAGTCAAGATGGGCATTTTTTAAGTTTGAGAATTTGTAAATTTGTATAGTTATATTTTAAAAAATATAATTATGGCATTTATATATATATATAAACAAAGTAAAAAGGTTGGTCAAATTTTTAATAACTAATTATTTTTTCAGAAAAATTTCTTGAAGTAGGGTATTTCAAAACAAAGTATGAAAATGTATATAAACTTTTTTGATTTTGATTCCCTTCATCATTGCAGCTCATGCGGACAATTTTGCTGCAAAAAGAATGAGAAAAGTTGGCCAAAGAAGAGCTGTTGATTATACGAGCACAGTTGTCCGATATATTCAGGTAGTGATGGTCAAAGATAATCTTGTAAATGCCTTGAGATATTGCTTCAATTATTCTTATTTCATGTAACTCATAACCAAAATGGTAGTAATATATGTGTCAGTATAAGAATATGTTTCGTTTAAAATTGTTAGTTGTATCAAATACATCTATTAGTTTCTATTTGAAGGGTACAGACAAAAGTCCCATATGTTTTTATAGTTAAGGCATGCAATGATTAAAATTTGACACTTAGCATTTATGTTCCTCCCTCCATATTTTTTACTTGTTTGGCAAGATTTCGCACCTTTTAAGAAAATACTAAAGATACTAAAATTGATGTTTCTAAAAACAATGTAATTTTTTCAAAGTGACCAAAAACAGAGGGAGTATTTCTTTGATGTTTTTGGATTTAAATTTTCTTGAGTCTGAAAAGAAGACCGTTGTGCGAGAATGAAGTAAAATTTGTTTGAGTGCAGAATGTATTTTCATATGTGAAAAGATAGCTTCACAATTTCGTCCATGGAAACATGATGCAATTATTATAGAATCCATTGTTCTTATATCAACTTTAGTGAGATTTATGTGTATGTTATTCGGTAACTGCAGGTTCAGTTGATAGATATCCAAACTACGACTTCCCTTTATCTGTATTGTTTAACTGATAAAAAGTTAAAGGTTCTATCAGATTTAAATGATTCTTAGTAACTTATATAGTATTTCTCTGTTAGAGCATGAAGAAGTGCTATTAGAAACTACTTCCAGGAATTAATGCTTTTTTAATTTTATTGCATATAGTTACTGTAGAATGGTCGGGCTGATCTTCACCACCCTCACCTTGCAAACTTGTTTGATATTTTTGGCCATTTGATTTGTCAAGATTGGGATGAATCCTTATACATTGTGGTTGAGGCTGCTTAATAGAACATTATAAGACTGGTTAGTTGCTATCTCAACAATAAACTTAGTAGAAAAATAAATTGATTTATTTCAGTTGACCTTGGTCTAGACCTTTTTGACTATATTGGTAAAGTGAATTACTTATGATGGAACAGGTTTAGTGCTAGGATCAGTAACTTTCTTGGCTGTCGTCTGTACAGGTATAGCTGGTTAGACAAAATAGAGAATTACTGCTGGAGTTGAGTGATGAATGTATGCCCATAGAATTACTAAAATTTCTAGATCTCTGGCATTTATGGTACATAATGTCAGTAATTAAGAAAGAATGCATGAGTAAAAGCTTATGTAAGAATGCTAATACAAAGTAAAATATAATTGTACGGGTGACATATTAAAGGAAACACTTATAAAGGATGTAATAAGAATAGATATTGTCAGATGCTTAGTCATACCTTACAATGACTATTTGAAATGCCAGTGAGGAAAAGACCATCACAAAATGATGATATTAGAGCCAGAGATAAAGTAATTTCATTGGTTATATGTTAAAAGTTGCCGTTAGCTAATATTAAACATTATAGGAAGTACCGGACTGGTCATCGAACAGTTTTGATGGATTATAGGTGGGACCGTGACTGAACTGGAATATAACTAAAAATATAATTAAGATACAAAATACTATATAGTATTATATGAAATAAATAATTTGTAAGACAAAAGTAATAAGTTTTATTTCTTGAAATAAGACTAAAAATGTAATTACTTTAAAATGTCAAAATTTCATATGATCAAAATCAAATGAGAAAAAGAGTAAAAGTATTATTTTTTTAGAGAAACACAAAATATTGCAATTCTATTGAAAATAGGTTCTTGCTGGTTTTGGCTGGATTTTTCACTGGATCTTTACCAACTTTGGCTGGTTCTCACAAGTTTTGACGGGTTCACTGGTTCTTGACCAGATTTTGAGCTCACCAGTTTAATGGTTCAAACCAAATTGGAAAGGGATCGGTTTCTAGTCCAATTGGTTGAATACACCAGTCCAGTATGGTTTCTGATCCATGCATGATATAGTGGGAAATGCTTTTGATTAGATAGTTGTTTATATTCTCCACCTGTAGTGCTTCTCCATCATGCATTATAAATGGAATCATCTCTATGGGAGGGGCAACAAAAGAAAAGAATGGTGCGGTGTAAGATTTAAGCTGAGTTGATCTATAATTGAGTGGTATTAACTATAAAATAATACTCGATTGCTTATTTTATAGGCATTTGGTGATTCTAAAAGTGTTTTATGTAGGAGTTGATGAATAATAACATGGTTACCAATTGTGCCACTGTCTGTCTTTTAGCATTTGTCCCATGAAAGACATTGGCTTATTCAAATTCATCTGCTTTTGGTGAAATTTCCTATAAATTTGATGTAAGATTTATGAGTTGATCACCAATTGAAATTATGCATATATACTTCTCTGCAGATTCGCATGTGGCAACGAGATTCAAGGGACCGGACAGTCTTACAACCTACCCCTGCTGCAGCAGTTGATGTGAGTTTCCCTTTTTTAAGTATTGTTAATTTGCTTCTTCCCATAAACTAAAATGTAAGAGCAACTTCAGTAGAATTATGCTGTCTTTTTGATGATCTTTAAATACTGTGTTCAACCCCATTGTTCACCTTCAATGAATAATATTTTCTTTTTAGATGAAAAGAGTAAATTTATTGAGAAAATAAGAAATAAGAGAAATAGGTGCGGATTTTCTTCAAGAGAAAAAGATTGAGAACTATGCCAATACAACATCCGTCCAATCTCGTCCTCTTTTCAAGACTGTATTTGGATTGTACTTTCGTTTTTAGTTTTTTAGACCAAGTTCAGCTTGAGAAAAAGGCTGCATTTGGATAGCTGTTGTTCAAAGTTGGTCGGCCATTAATTGAGATTGAAAAAGTTTAACCTTATTCATAGGTTTTTTTTGTTATTCATGGTTGACCATACAATAACACTTACTAATTTCAAACTGATTCAAACTGATGCAGAATGATGTGGTCAAGTAATGTTAAAATGCCAAATCAATATCAATCTTCAAATAATTATATAATTATGTTATCATTATACACGTAGATGACCCACTTTTTTCAAGATAAAACTTTATCTAAATAACTATTTACTAGACAAACTTTTGAATTTTTGAATGTGTAAAAGCCCGCTTTTTCCAATTCCAATTTCACTCAAAAATAAGAAAGTTACTTTTCAAAAAAAAAAAAAAAATGTTGAGTATGTGGAGTCTGATAGTTGCTAGGAACTCTTGACTGCCGCATAGCTTGGGAGGTTGAGGCACGTCGGCGGGGCCTGGCATTTGTATTACGTTTGGCCAATTTTTTAGGCCCAGTCGTTGACTCTTCTTTGAAATACGTATGTAACGTGTAATGCGAGTGAAACACTTCTAGTGCGGCTGTGGATGTAGGTCTGTTTGACCGAACCACATAAATCTCTGTGTCTCTTTTGATTCTTGTTGTTTACTTTTGTTCTTGTAATTGCTCTTGTGT
>JAXGGT010000094.1:6144139-6158782 GCA_035583425.1 Marsdenia floribunda | reverse complement strand
TTTGACCGAACCACATAAATCTCTGTGTCTCTTTTGATTCTTGTTGTTTACTTTTGTTCTTGTAATTGCTCTTGTGTGTACGTTTCCATCCCCAACAAAAAATGCTATCCAAACATAAATCTCCCAATGCTACATTTCCTAAAACACTAGAAGCTATGGCCTAGAGAGATGATGAAAGAAATAAACTGTTACAAAGTAGCATAAGGGACATGCACTGATGTTTCAGAATCCTGTTTTCCCCTTCTACTCATATCACGAAGTGCAAACCAAGGGCATCACCATGTAATTCTCCCATGCTTAGTCTTGCCAAAACCACAAGATTTTCTCTGCATGAATTCATGTACAGTGTTAGGCCCGACTTTTCCCATTCACTGTATGATGAATTGCCAATGCTTCCTTGCTTCATGGTGTCAATGGAAAGTCTGTTATGAACCATATGAATAGTATATCATCTTCAATGTAAATTTACTTCTTTCCTTAAACAATGGGATGATGCTTTCTCCTATTGATGCAGATGTTGCCCACTGCGGCCTATTTAGATAATCCATCGACAAGTTTTGCTGCAAAGTTTGTTCATACATCTCTCAACAAAAATCGTTGCTCTATTAATCGTGTTTTGGTAAGTTGAACCATATTTCTTCTCCTTCTTGTTTTTCCTTTATTTGCATTTTAGTTTTCACTAAATATCATTATTTGAAATATGTAGTTTGGGGAGAGGGGGGTGTGAGCATGCATATTATAATGCCATGGTCTATGCTTTCTCTAATCTGTCGCTGATTTTCTGGTTTAAAGTGGACTCCTAATGGAAGGCGCCTCATCACTGGCTCTCAAAGTGGTGAATTCACCCTCTGGAATGGCCAATCATTTAATTTTGAAATGATCCTACAGGTATGAGATGCTAATTTCTGTGCTATTCACCCAATTTCAATAAGATTCTATAGTGCCTTTTTATTTTTCACTTGTAGGCCCATGATCAAGCAGTCAGATCAATGGTATGGAGTCACAATGATCTTTGGATGGTTGCTGGTGATGACGGAGGCACAATAAAGTATTGGATCTGGAGGCTAATGAATATGAGAGTTCTCTCTTCTTATGTTATCTGTCAGATACATTTCTTCTCAGTTTGTGTACTTTTGGTGGCAGGTATTGGCAAACCAACATGAACAATGTTAAAGTCAATAAGTCTGCACATAAAGAATCAGTGCGTGACTTAAGGTACATAAACTCCCCAAGTTTCCATGCTTGAAGCTTATCTTAGTTTTATGTTTACATTGAATTAGACCTTGACTAGATGTTTAAGCTCATAGAAAGTGGTATTATTCATCTACTTTACACACCCCCTGTACTTGTGGACTGAATATTAGTTGAATAAAATGCTAAACATTTGGACATAATATTTTAATGGGTGTCAACAAGGTTTATAAACACAAGGTTTCCTGCTTTAGTACCATGGAATTAAAAATGAGATGGGGCAAAAAGTCTCTCATTCTTCATCTTGTGAATTGAGAATACATTTTTCATCTTGTAATAAATGGGGAACTAATGACCTCTACATCTGAGAAACTACGTAACCAAGCTCCTTGAGTTGAAAGATTTCAAACTAATTTTCCTAATGTATTTACAGCAGATGAACACTTGGACATTTACCCTATGTTTTCCTTGTCCTTGGATAAGTATTTTTGATTGTGTAGCATTTGGTTTGACCTTGGTTTTTTGGGCATGATAATAGTTTCAAGTGATTTATATAGTTGAAACTACACTGCTTAGCTGATTATTCCTCCTGTGATACTGCATTTTTTTTAATTATAAAATTGGATGCCCAAGGGGTATCGTGCATCATGGATTGCTTCTTGGAAATTTGGAATTAGCTTCCTATCATTTCATTTATGGAAAATGTAGCAATTATTGAATCTGAACCTTTATGATTTGGCATCCAATTTTTTGGAACAGCTTCTGCAGGACTGATTTGAAGTTCTGCTCCTGTTCTGATGACACTACTGTTAAAGTTTGGGACTTTGCTAGGTGTCAAGAAGATTGCTCTTTATCTGGTAATGTCTCCTGAATGTTCCAACATACAAATGAGTTTGTCCCAATTTTTTGGATGTTTGAACCCATTGTATCTAAACCCCTTCATCTTTTCATGTTTAGTTTATATTTTGTTCTATTTGGTTTTAGTTTATGCTCATCCCTGTTTAATTTCCATAAATGATAACCATCCCAATGAAGGAGAGTTTACGATTTTATCTCCATGTTTTTTTTTTTTTTTTTTCTTTTGGTAGAGAATATTATTGGAGTAATAGGATGTGTGTTTTTTTTTTCAGTACAAGGAGATTTTTGGTTGCTGGTGCTTTGCCTTGATTATTCCTTATGTCTAAATTGAATGGTCTAGAACTCTTGTTTAGATGCCCCAATATGAGTATCAAAATTTTCTGAACACGAGGACTTTTCTATCCATAATCTAATCTCCTTAACTCGGATACCAAATCCATTATGTATGGATCTCACCACTAACCTCATTATTAGTTAGCAAGGGTATTTCTGATTATATATAATCAACTGCTCACCTAAATTTGTGTGTTGTCAAATATGGGGATCTAATTATGGATGTAGAGAATAATCTCAGCTTTATATATTTTGTGGCATTTCTTTCTTTTACATATTTCAATTGGATAGGAAATGTATGCCAACCTTTTATCATTCAGTAACCTATAAGTATCTTTTGGACTCAGGCAGGCCATGGGTGGGATGTGAAAAGTGTTGACTGGCATCCCACGAAATCTTTGTTAGTATCAGGTGCGGTGGCGTTCCTTTAATGATGGTGAGTTTTTGCAGCCAAATTCTAATTCTTTTCTTTTGCTTCTGCTAGGTGGAAAAGACAATTTGGTTAAACTTTGGGATGCAAAATCTGGAAGAGAACTTTGTTCATTGTCAGTAATGTTTTCATTTGTATTTTACTTCTGTTCAGCAGCTTTGTTGATAGCCTATGCTTGTTGTTTTCTAATGATTTGTTATGGGTTGCAGTCATGGACATAAGAACACTGTGCTTTGTGTTAAATGGAATCAAAATGGGAACTGGGTCTTAACAGCTTCAAAGGATCAAATTATCAAGGTTAAAGGATAACCTTTGTATGAGCTATTTTGTCAAGTAGGGAATAACCATAGTTGTGTCCAGCATCCTAACTGTTGGGTTCTCTTTTTCATTGACAGCTTTATGATATAAGGGCAATGAAGGAGCTTGAGTCTTTCCGTGGGCATCGGAAGGATGTTACTGGTATGCTTGCTTATTATGTAGTCATTTTGTATTTTCCATGTAATAAAGAATGGCTAGGTTCGTACGGACTTGATGTGATTGAATATATATATATTGCTGAATTCAAGTAGTAAACAATGGAGGAAATAAGAATATCTTGCTGATTTCATTCAATGGTTTATATACATGTAAAAACCCTAGAATAGGAAATTACTAATTAATAATCACACTCAATCATAATCCTGAGGAATAGTAATTCTACTGATTAATCTATCGCACAAAGTAAGGGTGTAGGATAGTAAGAAAAAGTAATTTTTCTATTTGAGTGAAGTTTATTTCGTAAAAAATGATTTTCATTTTCTAGATTGAAAAAAGTAATTATTGTGTTGTTTGGATAAAGAATTATTTTGAATATAATAGGTATAATATGTGTGTAATGATAAGTTTATAATTTGGATATTTTGTTTAATTTGATATTTAGACTTCTTCACCGATTAAAAAATATTTTTTTACTGTTTTTTTGGTAAATGATTTTAGGTGAAATAGGAATACCTTCTCACAAAATTTCAAAAATAGTGTGAGACTTGTTATAAAGATAGTAAAATTCTGCAAATTGTTCTCCTGTCTTCATGCTGCTATTTTGTCATTTCACACTTGGGATTCAGACTGGTAAAAAAACTCATAATTGCCATGCTTTCCCGTATACTTTATTGCACCTTCATATCAGGACTAAAAGGTAAAATAACGTTGAGTTCTTATATATTTTTTTAAAAGGCACGAAATAGGTTTGAAGAGATTGATAATTTTTTCTAGCACAATATGTCCTTGCAAAGGTCATAAATACGATAAATGTTTTCTTTTACCAAAATATAGAAAAAAAATTGTATTAGTTTCCTGACGTACAGTGATTAATCGTGCTTATCACTTTCGTGTGATTTTGTTCGTTATCTGTGGAAATAACTTGGCATAATCCCTCAACCATTCCTTTATGGGTCATCAGTCGAATGGTTGTCCTTAGCTATTATGGGTGCATTTGTTCAAACATTCTTTTGGGAAAAAATATTTTTTTAAACATTGTGTTAATCAAAATTTTGGTATTTAATTATAGAAATTTCAAATTTTAACATCAAATTTAGTTTCTTGCCAAAATTTAAATACAATTTTTTTTTTTTTTTCCTCCTTTGGAAAAAATCCTCGTCCAAATGCACCCTAAGTAAGTAGATCCTAATAGTTTTACTTCACTGGAAAAACATAAGTTTGCTAGTGAGTTTGTCTTCTGTGATCTTGGACATGATCAAACCTACATCTGTAACCACCAGAATATTCAAATATTCACCCATAATAGACTGCCTTGTATTACTCGTGACACTCTAAAAGTCAATACGCAAAACAATTTGACATTCACAACCCAGTAGCCACTCCAGATTTTGGTCAGTAGAGGAAAGAGACGTGATTTGGCAGATCTTAGGGTGAACTGTTGTTGGGAGGTGGTTGGAAATGGCTGACTAGAGAGAGGCAGACAGTGGCTTCTTGTGTTGCCAATGATGACTGGAATGCGGTGGTTGGCCAGATTGGCGGTGATGGCAAACGACTGGCAGTGAGGCAAATATCACTTGACAATTTTACCCAAACAAAAAAGAGACCAAACTCTACACACTAGGGCAGAAGAACTGAACTCTGCACAGATCTGGGCAAAAAAGACAAATGCTGCACACTTGGTAGTCTCAAAATTGAGCCCTTGGTTCTTATACCATGCAAGAAATGGAGGACAATTTTTTTTTTTTTTTTTTTTTGATTATTTCATTCAATGGTGTAACACATATATATACACATGTAAGACTATGCTAGAATAGTAAGTTACTAATTAGTAATCACAATCCATAAGAATCATAATTCCATTAATCAAGTTATCTATCCCTCTAATTAAGTAATCTGTACAACTAATATAACACAAGCTAGCAAAAATAACAGAACATAGTTGCATAGATCTGAATAGAATAAGAAATTATTGTTGGATCAGTTCTTTTGAACACGTCTTAAAAGCAGGCCCCCCTTTTTGTATTTATCCCGTTTATTGAAATAGTTCTAATTAAGTAGAACAGGAAAGTCATTGGAAAGAGGATGCCCTAACTTCAACTTATCAGTTCTTAACACATCTTTGATATCCTTTTGTAGATATCCAGAAATAGGAAATAACTCAGAAATTGAGCTGGGTGGCAGAGTAAAATTATCTTATCTGAGGCAAATCCCCATATCACACAAGTCAAAGTATCTTCAATGGATAGCTTCTTCTTCTATTCATGAGTCGGGCGAAATGCTGCAATGTTTAGTAACTGAAAGAAAATAGCTTCCTAAAATAGACAAATGCTAACTTTACACCTTTTCGAAGCTGTCGTACCAGAAGTGGCTTCGTTGAAACCATTTTCCTTCTCTTCAAATAATAGGTCATTACAAAGTTTCTAGTGCTAGTTTAATTATGGTATGAAAAATTCGCTACACTAATTGGATTGCATTCAATACTGTTGCAAGAAATGAGTTCAGATGGGAATCATTAACTACTGAAAAAGAGTTTGCTGATATAAATTTGTTTTTTGCATTGTTCATTTTCTGATTTATCTCTTTTAGATAATCTATCTAATGATTTTCTAGTCTTGCTATTTTTATTCTGCTTATCATAGAGGGGCTTTATGGAATTCATTTTCTTCTCGAATCTTAGTTGTAAATAAATCAAATTAAGTTGTCCATTTATTCATAAGAGTTAGCTACTCTTTTCTATTTTTACTTTTGATTTTCTTGTTTATAGCATTGGCTTGGCATCCTTTTCATGAAGAATATTTTGTTAGTGGGAGTTTCGATGGATCAATTTTCCACTGGCTTATTGGGTAAATTCTCTGCTTCAACTCGTTCATTATTCTCCTAATGAAGTTTGCTAGACATTCTTTAGATCATGCTAAACTGTGGACTTTTTCCTCGGGCAGCATAACTTCTCAGATGGATTATGCGTGAATTATGTTACTACAGTTTCCTTCATTTGAGTTCCAGTTATGGAGGATTCTAGTCTTTTCTCTAAATTAAAATTTTCATTTCTCTCTCTTTTTTTGGGGGAATTAATCAATTGGTTTCTTGAACCATTTATGCTTGACCACTTTAGTTCTTTTTCTTCAATTGTAACTTTTTTTGTCCTCAAACTGAATAGATGTTTAGTCCTTTAACCAGTTATTTTGAATTAGAAATATTAGCCTATTTCAAGCCAGTTTAGTCCCTAATATTTAATTTTTAACTGTTTTGGTCATTGAATTATTTAATGCCTGTAATTCGTGTGGTTTATTCACTAAAATGAATAATTCTGCAAAGTATGTAAATTATTATTATTATTATTATTTTTTTAATAATTTTCTATGAAATAGATAAAATATTTTATTTTTGGTGCACTTTATAATTATTCTTTTCTTGCTACATGGTGGATCGTGTCATTCTAGCTAGTCATGAATGATGAATACTTGTCTCTACATAAGTTGCAAGTTTCTTTTAGTTGCAATGTATATTTCCAAATAGTCTTGCTCCCTCTACATGTATGAATGACTTTTCATTAACAAATAGAGAGGAACAGAGAAACATATGTATTTTTTTTCTTTTGATATTAGCTTTTATGGGTATTTCATCTATCTAAATAATATAATAGTTTCAATTCTTAGGGCTTGTGCTGTATATGTCTTAACCTTTTGGGTATTCTTTCTTATCATTAAATACAAATTTTTTAATGGGCAGGCATGAAACGCCTCAGGTCGAAATTTTTAATGCCCATGACAATAGTGTTTGGGACCTTGCTTGGCATCCTATTGGATATATACTCTGCAGGTAAACTTTGATATGAAAATCTCCATGCTGTTTGAACTTCTAAATGTTTTTCGTTAAATTGTAAATCTCTTTATATTTGCTGTAATTTAACATGATACAATTGGAAATCATCTGCTTTGCAAATTTGTTCCATCTTTTAAATACAAAATGTGAGGCCATTACTGTTGACCTTGTCTGTTTTATTATTATTTTTTTGTCAGAACCATGAACAGAAAATTCTGTAAATTGGAAACTGAATCATAATGCATAGAGAAATCCCTATTGTTCTGTTCTTCTAATTGTTTCGCTGCATGTTTGAGTATTATGTACTATACTTCCCCTTTTGTATAATAATCTTCCTTTTTTCAGCTTTTCCTTAAGATCCCCTTTTAATTCATCTTTTATGAATCTCGATAATGTATGTAATAAGCCATTGGTTTAATTTGAGGGGAAATTTTCAGCCTTAAATAGCAAATAATGGATGGTGTTCCCATTTCTTGAAGAAAATATCACAAAACCTATTTATAGAAAGCAGATTTTATTTGCAGAAAGATTTTCCGTTCCCTGGCGATTTCTAGAGAATTACCTCAGCCACATACTGTCGTCTTTTAAAGTGATTTTTTTAGGTGTCTGAGACTAGGGTTACTAGTTTTACATGAATGGTGCGAAATGGCTGATTTTTACAGAGATGGGAAGAACAGCTTGAATCTGAGAGAGAGGGAGATTGAAGTGCAGAGGGGGTTAGTATAGTCAATGGCCATGCTGAAGGATTATTTGACAAAAAGGTGAAGAAAAGGGCTGGGAGGAAATGTAGGATGACCATCAGGAAAGGAAGAGTGTGTGGCCTATTCTTGTCTATACTATTTTTATTTTAAATCTCAACACACGTCTTCTGATGTTTGAACTGCCAAAATGAGTTCTTAGTCAAAATGGAATTTGAACTTTGAATTTGAAAATGCAAACTCTGATCCAAACAAAGCATTGTGGACTGCAATTATATACTTTTGATGCTTGGTTATGTTTTGAAGGTGCCTGTAAGAAAATGAAAAATAAAGAAATTAAAAGTGATGGAGAAGAATTACAAAAAGCATATAGGTCAAAGGAGAATCAGAAAAGTAAAAGTTAGTAAGAGATGAGTTAGGCATTTGTTCTGTTGTGGCTAGAAGCAAAAGACTACAAAGAGTAATTTTGCTATTTGAATACAAATATTCCTGATAAATATTATGTGGGGTGTGGGGCTGAACTATGGACTGGAGTTTGGTTTACTCTGACAAATGCCTTTAAGCTATGTCTCTGACACTGGGATTGTTGCTTTTGCATGCAAGGCACACAGATGCACGGCATGGCACCTCAAAACCTGAGCTGTGACTCAATTTCAAAAGAAAAATCTTTGTACTATCAATAACTCTCCCTCTTCTCTCTGCCTTTGCACACTACCATATTATTACACTGCTCAGTCAGTGATTGGAGTCTGCAAAGCTCCGGCAACAATAGCATATGTTGTTCTCTCTTTCTCCTGTTTCCTTTGTTTCTATCATCTTCTTCTCTCCTTCAAAGTTATCTTCTCTGCTTGAGTTGACTATTTTCATTTTTTTCCACCCAGTTGGATATGTGGCTGGGGTATTCATGTGGAAGAGGGGTTTCTGTAGAGTGAGTCTGAGTAGCTGCTGTTGGTTTGTTTGTAGTGTTCTATTACTCTTTCAATTAAGTTTAATAAGTCAAATCTAAACACCCTTCCCCCCCACCCCCAAAAAAAAAAAAAATGGAGTGAGTATATATCATATTTTCCATGTAGTTATTTGTTTGTTTATTTTCTTTCTGAAAATCAGTTTGTTTCTTTTTTTTTTTTTTTCTCCTCACTATTTACTTATTATGTCTTTTCTGGTTCTGGTTCTTTTTTGGGAAAGTGACAGTTTATTTTTGATTTAGATAATAATATTTTCTTCTTTTGTAGTTTTTGGTCTTTGGATTATTTGTTTTTCTTTCTTATAAAAAACTTTCACTTTTTATTTTTTTTTTTCACTTATACTATCATATTATGTAATTGTGTTTTACTCGTAATATAAATACTTAAATAGGCTTTGTGGTCTTTGTAATTTTCACTTGACTGTGCTGTGATTATCTATTTTCACTATATTTTAAACTTCACAAAGAATATAAATAATATTATATATGAATCTTGCGCTTTTTTAATTGTAAAACAATGTACTACTTTAGTACATCTATACAATTTTGTTAGACAATTTGGTTCTTTTTTTCATTTGAGTGACATTTCTTTCGTTTTTCTAAATATGTTTTATCTTTCCTTTAATCCATGTAAATTACCTGAAGCAGTATTTTATATCTGAATGTGTTATAGCTTTGTTATTTCGACTGGTGACTTGTGTGATTTCTTATGCAGTGGCAGCAATGATCACACGACAAAGTTCTGGTGCAGAAATAGGCCTGGGGATTCAACTCGTGAAAAATTTAACACAGGCAAGTGTTACTCTTTATTTGTCATCAAGTTTTTGATTTGTTTGATTCAGTCACATCTAATCCAATGCATTCCCTTCATTTTTTCTTTTTAACTTTTATATTTGAAAGTGGTTGATTTTGTTGTGCTATTGATATTAGTATATTTACTTTGCCTCTCAGCTATATTCTCTATCTTGTGTGATTCATTAACCTATACATCAGATGGTTGCTCAAGTCACATATATATAAGTTAATGAATCACACAAGATAGGTAATATCAGGTGGGGGTACTAATAGAGTGACACATGTGCATTCATTTAATTTTATGACATGTATGCATTATTTAGCAGGTTTCAGTGAACAGAATACATCTCTTGGAGGTCGTATGCCTAGTAACTTTCCAGGAAATGAGGCTCCAACAACTCCAGGATCTTTTGCAGCTGGAATGATGAGAAATGAGGGAACAATTCCAGGAATTGGAGTTGCAATGCCTCTTTCCATTCCATCCCTTGATTCATCAGCCCAAGGAGATCAAAAACCATCAATATCAATGTCAATGCCTTTAGGAGCTCCTCCTCTCCCACCTGGTCCGCATCCATCTCTCCTTGCTGGCAATCAGCAGCAATCTTATCAACAAAATACACAGCATGTTCAGCAGCATCACTCACTGCCTCAGCAAATATCTTCTCTGCCAATACCACCACCAAATATGCCACAGCTGCAGCCTTCAGGGCATCAACCATTGCTGACACATCCTCATCTACCTCGCCCTCCTCCCCAACTACAACCATTAAACATGCCATCAAACATCCCATCTTCAGTGCCAGGATCATTATCCATTCAATCTATATCCATACCTGGAATGGTATTGTCTTTTCTCTCTCAAGACATCACTTCATGTAAATCTGATATGAAGCCAGATTTGTTGGTACTAAGTGATCAAGAATTATTATTTTTTTTTTAAGATACACGCACATGGTGCATAGGATTTTTCCTTCATCTAGAAATATTACAGAAATGCTCAAACATGGGAGCAAACAGAATTATTTTAGAATATGGACAACATTGGGTGCCTTCTAATTGAAATTTTCTTTTACCAGGTAATGCAAGGTAACATGAATCAGATGGTTCCTCCAATGCCTCAAGGCCACTTTATGGGTAGGAACCCCATGCCTTCTGGATCTGGACCACCAGGAAATGTACCACCTGGCAGTATTCCAAATGGTTTAATGAATATGCAGGCCCCTTCAAATACGGGTGGCTCCCAAATGTTTCCACCAGCTGGTGCTTTTAACAGGCAACAAACAGGGCAGATGCAAATGATGCCAGGCATTAATCCCTACCAGGTATATTTGGATTTAGAATTTTAAGATATTTGTGTGTGATTGTCTTCTGTTAGACCATCACTGGATATGAAAATGCTATTAGATATTGTTTGTTATTTGCTTTTGAAATGCTGTTCACTTTTAGGCTGCAGTGAGAGAAAGGTTCATTAGAAGGATCAACTGAAGAAAAATAGGTTGCCTTATTCTTTATTGGTTGTGAACCATATATTTTAATTTGGAGTTAGTGTTAAATAAAAAGTTGTGATCCTGTACAGAAGTAGGAGATGTGTATGCTATGTGTACTTGTTTAAAACATGATCCCGTGATTGTTATTTATAGGCTGACATACATAAAAACAAGAAGACTGGCTTCATAATATTGTAATGCTAGCTGTGTGTGGATGTTCAATAGTTGATAAATGTCATGTTCTTTCAGTTATATGTTGTCCATCTAGGGCTATAATTGAGTCTGCACAGTTGCTTTGTTGGCTTCGACTGTGTATCTGTACTTACAGGTAGGGCGCTTAACATTTCAAAAAATTGAACTTTTTGCTTCATTCTTTGTCACATTTGTACCTGGCGTAACTTGTTTGTAAGTATGATGCTTACTTTTCTGAAATTTAATTGCCATACTGATAAAATTCAAATGCCTGTGGGGCCTAATTTCTTTCAAAATTCTGCAAAACCTGGGTCCATTTTCTTCTAAAACTAATGCATTTAGATGATTGTTGCACTAGCTTTTCTTTGGTATTTTGGTGAAAGGATTTTATTTTTGCTGGTTTAAAGGGTACTATAATACTTACTTCTCTGAAACTGAGATTTTCTATATCTTGATGATTTAAAATAGGTAAAAGTAACTATATTGTATGCTATGCCTTTGATGATTTCATTATAAACCAACTCAAACATGTCAAGGTTTTGCACTGTGATTGAACATCACTAGTTACCAATATACTGTTGTATTATAAATTTATGGATGATTAATGTGAATGCTTGCTTATATCGTTTATGGTTAAATTGCTTATCATATTCTTAAGAGCATATTATGCCATTTCTGCTTCTTCCAGTGATAATTTCTTATATATTATGAAGGAAATTGGTTCAAACTCTGAATTCTTGATTTCATTTCATTGATACAATGAAGTACTTGGGATTTGGGATTTTCTATCTATGTTTTATTTGTCTATTTCTTTTTATCTGTTTGCTTGATAATTATGAATTCTTCAAAAATTCTCTGGTATCTTGTTAAGGGTCCTCAACTGGGATCAAATCACAGGGCTGCTAGTTTTAAATCCTATTGGATTCCCTTGCCTTTCCATTGGTTTAGGAACTTCTTTTGGAAACTTGTAATGGTGATTTGTAAGAGAGCATCAATTTCCTCTCAATACTTTAGTTAACTGACAATATTGATGATATTTCATTGGAAATGATTCTTCCCTTTAGGTAGACTGCTGGGACCCAACTCAGTTAAGTGTGAGAGAATCCTTATTCATGACATCCTAAAGGACAACCCTATTTGAAAGAAGATTTCCTAAACAGTAGAAGAACATTCAAAATATGATTCTGAAAGTTTAGCTCGTAGACATTACTGTCCTCCTGTGCTAAGAGCTTGTCCACAAGCTCAAAAATCCTGATGGCTTTATCCTAGTGCAATCGTCAACCTCTAGTTCTTCCATCTAGATACTAAAAAAGGTCTCTTGCACTTATGTCCTGCCCCTTTGGCTTTCATTCCAACATCTCAGCCTTGACAAGCCCTTTATAGAGGGTGCAACAATACAGCTTTCTGCACTGGGCACTGGTTTTGAATTGCTGCCTATCTGGGTTTTCTGGTCGGAGCTGGTTGTCGAAAAGATGTAGTAGTTCTGAAGTGATCTCCAGGCAGCCCATGTCTGAATCACCTTATGCTGAAACCCCCATAATTAAATTGTATTCTCTCAGGAGGTTGTGCCAATTCATTACACTACCCAGTTAGGGGATTCTGCATCTCCACATCTACGATTAGAAAGTAGGCATTGATATTTTTCTGCACTTCGAATTTGTTTAAGGGTGATAAATTCTCCCAACTGATTGCTTGTTAGAGGGGCCCAAATCAAAGGCAGAACATTTGAATTATGCCCAACTTGCACGAGGTTCCTCTTATTCTAATCTATGATACTGGAGTTTTTCCTCTTCAAATGGAAGTGGCTAATCCTACCTCATCCATTTCCGATATTTGTTAGAGAATCATACGTCCACCCACCGACAGCTGAGGCTCCCAAAACGGCTCCAAAACAAACAAAAAGGTGCGTGCCTAGTATCTCCCATCATTGATGGTATCAAAAAGTACCAGAAGTGATAATAAAAGTATAGGAATGCAGTCTGCTCAAGCCAGCAATGTCAACATCCAATGATCATTCTAAATTTGAATTCTATATAAATTAAAAAAAAAATAGAGCCTAACCGAGTAGAGGGAGTTCCCGTTCGCTGAGTCCACAATGGTGATTTGTGAGAAACCAACTCCCTCTCAATATTTCACTTGGTGTGCAATATTGATGATGTTTTATTCAAAATGCTATCCTTCAAATTTCCTATATTTGTACGGATCCTAATACAACTATGTCAAAACCTTAGATTCGTTGTGTGTATAAAAGAAGAAATAGTGAAAATAGAACACAGTAGTTCGAATGGATATATGTGTAGCGCAGTTATTTTGGTAAAGAAAAAGTATGGGAATAGCAATTTTCTGTTGATTATCACGCTTTGAAAAGGGCAACCTAACCATACAAATTTCCTATTTCTAACATTGATGAACTACTGGATGAGCTGAATGGGGCTAGACCTCAGGTCAGTGTATCATGGAACAAGAGTTAAAGCTTTTGACATGGCTAAAACTGCATTTTGGATGCATAAAAGGTTTTACAAGTTCCTGGTAATGTCGTTTGGTCTCTCAAATGTCCTGGCCACCTTTTTGGCTTTGATGAACTCAATATTTAAGGGATTAACATGAAAGTTGCCATTGGTTTTTTTTTTTTTTTTTTTTGTTATTTAATGACATCTTGGTGTATAGCAAGTCAATGGAAGTGCATTTGCATAATTTAAAACAAGTTCTGGTCTTACAAAGTCATTAATCGTTTGGAAATCTAAAAAAAATGTGCTTTCGGCAGCAAAAACTTGAATATTTTGGTCACATTATTTTGGACAAGGGAGTTTAGGAAGACCAAGAAAATGTTAAAGTCATGGAGGAATGGCCTTTGCCTTGAAATCCTAAGCAATCATAAGGATTCCTTTGCCTCACATGTTTTTACCACAGGTTTGTTTGAGATTACTGAGAAATTCTTGCTCCACTAATGTTATTGAAGAAAGATGGGCTTGAATGGAACTAGGAGGCTACTACAGCCATAAATGTTGTCCTAATTTTGGCTTTATCAAATGTTGAAGAACCATTTGTTGTTGAAACAAATGCTTTGGGGTAGATGTGGAATCTGTTTTGTCTTAAGGAAACATACTGATAGCTTTGGCTCTAAAAACTCAACTGAAGCCAGTTTATGAAAGGGAGCTTATAGCTATTATGCTAGCAGTGTTGAAGTGGCGGCACTACTTGGCAGAAAATTTATTAACAAAAGAGATAAGGGAAGTTTGAAATTCTTGTTGGAATAGTGAGTGGTGGCACCTAAATATCAAAGATGGTTGGCGAAATTAATGGGGTTCAACATGGAGATTAACTGTCAATTGAGAGTCAATAATCGAGAAATAGATGCATTTTCTGGAATTCCTCGTGACACAGAATTACGAAGCC
>JAXGGT010000094.1:6124589-6135197 GCA_035583425.1 Marsdenia floribunda | reverse complement strand
ACAACACAGACACAACAAGACAGTAAAACATCAACAGTGTCAACATAACAAGTAAACAACAACAAACAACAAAAAATACAGAAATAAAAGACATCTTATCTAAATTTTCAAGACTCCAGCCATCAACTGCGGATTCCAACTGCAAAATAGGCTCGATTTCGTCCTCTTTCGTTAGCAACCGACTAATCAATCCTGAAAATGGCAGAAACATAAAAAAAAAGTCTAGGAAAAAGACAAAACTCGAACAAGGGGCCCAAATCTAAAGTGGGTTTAATAGATTTTTCTTCAAAAAGAAGAAAAAAGTTCTGAAAGATCAGGACAAATATGTGTAAAGAAGACACAAAAAATGACAAAATTTCAAAGATAGTAGATAAAATAAAGAACATAGCAAAAAACTACCAATAAAAGACAAGAAATAAAAGAAAAAGTTAGAAATGAGATCTCCGACCAAGAAAGAAAATCTAGCCGGAGTTCCTCTCTTGGCCGGGAGAAAGAAGAGGAAGAAGGGGTGCAGTGGCTGCAAGGGAAGAAGAGAGAAGAAGGAGAGAATTAGAGTTGTCCGCCAAGTTTGGTCAAAAAGTTTATTTCTTAATTATGAAGTGAATGTACAATTTAACTTCGAAATAAAAAAAATTAAAATGCAAAAAAAATTAATTACAATTTTACTTGCTAATTTTTTTACTATTTTAAAAGAATATCTCAAATTAACAATAAATATACATAAAAAGGTTAACAATAAATATTTAAATTTAAATTTAAATTTCATAATATTTTATTACATATTAATGATATAAGACAAAATATTAGGCTCATTTTGGATTAGAGTTTTTTTTTTTTTTTTTTTTTTTTTTTTCACTCAAATTGAAAAAATAAGGTGTACTTGGACACACATGTCACTATTTATTATCTGCCCAATTGACAAAACAATTAATAAAAAATTAACTCAAATACTCAAACAATTAATTAAATATTCAATAAATACATATAAAAATATAACTCAAATAAGAATATCATCATTACACAAAATAAAATATAATATTTTTCAGCCTACTTTCTAGACAATTCTTCACTTGTCCCAATTAACTCATCATTTTCCGCAATTTATTCAATTCAACTTAGAAAAAATGAGTAAATTAAAAAAAAAAAAAAAATTCAATCCAAAAATACTATTAAATTTTCATTAAAAACTAAATACTTTAATTATGTTTTATTATATATATTTCTTAAATTTTAAGGCTTTTCGCATTCAAGATAAATCGAAGTTAAGACCTAAGTACAAAGAATTAATAATAAAAGTATATACACATAAATTAATGTTTCGAGCCAAAATAAAAATATAAAATAAAACGAATCCGGCCAATGACGCCCGCAGCCCCGTACGCCCACAGAGAAACGCTGGGACTAAAATCTTCTCTGCAAAACGTTTACAACGGTTCGTCGAATTCAGGAATCCCTGACCTCATCGTCCTTCATCCCTGAGCAAGTTCCTCAGTTACCAGATTTCATTGATGCAAAATTCGAAAACCTAGGATTTCCTCAAGTTCGCAACTTATCCAATGAGCGATATCGGTTGCGATACAATTCCGGACCATAAACTCTGCGGTTATCTTTGTACAGTTGCTGCAGTTCGTCCTCCGCGTGATCATCATGACATTACCATCAACACGCGGTTGCGCACCGCCGTTAACGGCTCAGAAGTTCAGTTTGTTACTGAAAACGACGTAGTATTGCTGCTCATCCATTCAAGTCGCAGTGAGAGCCGAGAGGACTCGGCGGGTTCGGGGTCGTTAAGGAAAAAAAGCAATAAAATTGGGGGGAGCTCAAACGTTGTGCGGCAGCTGCACACATTGATCATGCACCAGTGCTTGAGAATCGTTGCCCGCGTGATTAATGTTTCTTCGGGGCAATGTGAAAGAGAGGAAGAAGTCAGAGTT
The DNA here is from genome assembly GCA_035583425.1 of Marsdenia floribunda. Lineage (NCBI taxonomy): Eukaryota > Viridiplantae > Streptophyta > Magnoliopsida > Gentianales > Apocynaceae > Marsdenia > Marsdenia floribunda. Next base: position 6,133,263 of record JAXGGT010000094.1, on the reverse strand, counting down.
GTAGTGCTGGTGGATGTGTATTTACCAATTTCTTTGTGGTCTGGCTGGCAGTTCCCCAAGTTTGGCACCGCCGCTGCTGCTCTCCTCAAGCACTTGAGGTTCGTTCCTTATATGAAGTTACTTTCTTGTATTGTGCAATTTTTGCTCTGCTTAGACAGCGAAAATTTTCTGGGTAAGCTTACCCATTTTAAGTTTTTGACTGTAAATCTCATTTGAAGGATCATGTCTTAAAAATTTGATACATTCTTGATATTCGATTAGTCGAATTTCTAATTGAAATCTGAAAAGTATGACCTTTTGATTTAAAGACTTCCCTTTTTTCTTCTAAACTCCCCGTTCAAATGTGGGTCTTGTTGCAGTTATGCTAATAGTGCCATTGACTTTGACCATTATGCTTCAAGGCATATTATCTATTCTGTGTACGCTAAGTGGAAATTGTGCTGACAGTATAATTTAGTATTTGATTAAACAGTACTTTGTACCTTGTTTGGATAAAGAAATTCAAAGTTCCCGAACAATTTTCTTTTTCCCGCTTTTCTATTATTCTTTTTACATACAATTGTATGTACCATGCATGTGAATTTCTTTGAGACATTTGCAATATATACATAATGACAAAGATATTTACACAGGTATGCATATACAACCTATAATATTCCTCTTTGTCTACAAGCACTTAACTTTGGGCTATACAAGTTTTCATTTTTTATTTAAAACAATAAAATTAATGCATTAAGTGGAATGTACATCTTTAAATTACAACACATGAATATAAATAAAGCATATATGTTCAGTAATTAAATATTCAGTGATTAACTTGCTGCAATGCATGATGAATATGTACTATATCATATATCTAGAGGTTTTGTTTCTAATTTATTTTGCCTAATATTCTACATTTATATATGAGAACAAAACTTTGTCCGCATTATAAAAGGAACTGCTTATGTTGATGGCCTTAGGAAGTTTTTGCTACATTGGGTAGTATTTGGATCCTAGAAAAGAAGCTAATAAGTTGTTCTCTGGATCTCTGTGAGACACGAGCCATGCTACGAGGCTTGCTTCTGGTGAGAGAATGATGTAGATGTTAATAAACACATTATGCTGAAAATTTAAATTCATAAAGATGATTGTTCTCCAATTTCTATCAATAGAAGCTATTTAAAACTCACCATTGTAGGTACAAAATTTTAATTTTCTTAGCTGAAAGTTGAGGATTGAGTATATCTGAAAACTACCATGACTTCTTTCAAGAAATCCACAATGTTATTGTAAAACTTCTCTTAGTTACAGCATGAGATCGACTTTGCTACTTTGTTTTGCTAGAAGGTAGCAATGTCATGCCTTTCATTAGTAATCTTAAGATATACAATGATCCTCAGAAAAGTTACTCATATGCCTAGCAGCTTTTATGACCCTCATATTTAGGTTTAATAAACATGTTCCAACTGGTTTATTTACAATTATGTAAGGTTTTTCTTTTCTTCTTAGATGAGTGATGTAGCATGACCAGATTTAACTAATTTGAACACTCTACACTCTATGATTGATTAATCCAGCTGCTATGACATCGGCCATACTTCTAAAGAGTAATTAGCTAAAGCTGTTTATTTATGAGTTCCTGATGTTTAAGTTCTTATTTGGGTTGGAGAGTCTTGAGAACATAATTGAGGATGGAAGCAAAAGAGGAGGTAAACTAGATATGTTGTTTGGATGGAGTCTTGAGGGGTATGAAAGTAAATTGGAAGGAGTAGCTACATATATGATTGCTGTAATTACTTCCCTATTCAACATTTTTTAATTAATAATACATGCTTGGATATAATAATAAATAAAAAAAAATGCTCTCTTATTAACCTCCACTTTTTGCTGGAGTCAAACATTTTAGTGATTGTTTATTATTTATATCCTTTCCACTGATTTCCAACAAAATAGAGTTACCTTTCCTGGTGGAAATAAAATGTACGTCTCCCCTTTTCTCCTCATTTTCCGCCTTGACAACCAACCAAAACATAAGCAGCCATTTCTCTGCTTCTTTAGTGCCCTTTTTTACAATTCTCTTTTCTTCTCTTTTTTCCTTTTCATCAATAAATTAATTTTAGTGATTTTTTGCTTTGTTAAGAACTGGTATAGATGAGCAGCTTTAGCTGAACAGACAGTGCTTTAAATCATAAAGTAATTAATTAGTGACCTACTTTAACATCATTGGTATTTACTAAAAGGAATCAACTAAAGCTGTTTACCTTTAGCCTACACTCTCATTGTTTAGAGTTTATACTATACTATAATGGCTACTTCTGCTTGTATTTTTCTAATATTTCTCCTGTCAACTCATGATGCACTTCTTTTGCAGTTGTGATTGGGAAGCTAGAAGATCATTGCTTACTTCTTCTAGTCATAATCTTCAGGACTACAACATTTGGAATCTTCCAGTTTGTAATGTTCTTGGATGCAAAATTCGGTGGTGTTTCCCAGAAGCTTCTAAGAGGAAATTATTTGATCTTCATGAAATATTTAAGACCTTACCAAGTGTAACGAAGAAAGGAAACCCTCACCTGTTGAAAATAAATCCAGCACAGGCTTCTTCTGAATCTGGTATTTGGTTAGTTCCAGATGATGTTCTGATTAGTATTCTATCTGCACTTGACCCTATTGACCTTGTCAGGGTTGCTTCAACGTGTCATCATTTGTGTTCTTTGGCTTCACCAATCATGCCATGCATGAAACTTAAACTTTTCCCTCATCAGGAGGCTGCAATTTTTTGGATGTTACAGCGTGAGCGGGACTCTGAAGTAATACAACATCCTCTATACCTGAATTTCTCTACTGAAGATGGGTTTTCCTTTTATGTTAATTCTGTTTCTGGTGAAATAGTGGCTGGGGTTATCCCAACGGTTAAGGATTTCCGTGGGGGGATGTTTTGTGATGAACCTGGACTGGGTAAGACTATCACTGCTCTGTCTCTCATTCTAAAGACACAAGGAACACTGGCAGATCCCCCAGAAGGGACAGAAGTAATCTGGTGTACACATAATTCTAACCAAAGATGTGGCTATTATGAGATTAAAAATACAAGTCAAAATAAATTTTGTGATAGTACATCACCTCACAACAGAGTCGCTGGTTCAAATCCACGAAGACAGCTGTTTTGTTTGGATGATCTCACTCCAACAAGGGATCCCTACTTCACCCCTACTGAAAAAGATAACTTTCTTGTTGGTCATGAACAAACTGTTGGATCTACTATTGCCCTTCCTGACAGTGAAGTGGATTCACATAAAATGGTTGATACTGCCCTGAGATCATGCCCCGTACGTTCTTCCAGGACCTTGTGTCGCACTAGGAGGAGTCTTCTGAATGCCTATGATGAAGCTTCTGCCTGTGCAACTGAAAAACGACATCCAAATGGTGGAAACAAAAGGAAAAAACCTTCTCTGGATGGAGCATATAATGGGAAGAAAGCTAAAATTGTACACCCAGATATCTTTGAATGTAATGAAACTTGGATCCAGTGTGATGCTTGTTGCAAGTGGCGGAAACTAGTTGATGCAAGTGCAGCTGACACTTCCGGAGCTTGGTTTTGTAGCATGAATACTATGGACCCCTCACATCAAAGCTGTAGTATCCCTGAAGAATCTGGGGATTATGAGTCCATAAAATATTTACCAGGATTTCATCTCAAAGGAACACCTGGGGGCCTGAAAGAGAATATATTGTTTTTCACTGGTGTGCTTAAAGAGCATCGTACTTCAATAAATTCTGGAACCAAGGGGATATTAACCTGGTTGGTTAAACTCCCAGCTGAGCAGCTCTCGGAAATGGAAACAATTGGCTTGGCACATCCTGTTGCTGAACTTTGTATGCCAGATCAGCCTCATCCTTATCACAAAATATTTGAAGCATTTGGTCTGATTAAGAAGGTAGAAAAACATGTAACAAAGTGGCATTATCCAAATTCTCTGTTGAATCTTACCTTTGATTTGGATGCCTTGAGAGTTGCTCTTTGTGAGCCGCTAGATTTGTTGAGGTTATATCTGTCAAGAGCAACACTTATCGTTGTGCCTGCTAATCTAGTTCAGCATTGGACTGCCCAGATTGAAAAACATGTAAAACCAGGTCAGCTGAGAATTTATGTGTGGACAGATCAGAAAAGCCCTTCACCACATCATCTGGCTTGGGATTATGATGTAGTTATAACAACTTTCAGTCGTTTGAGTGCTGAGGGGAGCCACAAAAAAAGAAGTGCACTATTGCAGGTTCACTGGTTACGGGTGATGTTGGATGAAGGGCATACCTTGGGCTCAAGCCTCAATCTGACAAACAAATTAAAAATGGCTATTCTTCTGAATGCTTCTAGCCGCTGGGTACTGACAGGAACACCTACTCCTAATACTCCAAACAGTCAGCTCTCTCACCTGCAACCCATGCTCAAGTTCCTGCATGAAGAAGTTTATGGGTTAGACAGAAGATCATGGGAAGATGGTATCCTAAAGCCATTTGAGGCAGAGATGGAAGAAGGAAGGCTGCGGTTATTGCAGCTTCTTCAGAGGTGCATGATTAGTGCAAAAAAAGTTGACTTGCAAACTATTCCTCCATGCAACAGGGCAGTGAAGCTTATAGATTTTACTAAAGAACATGCGAAAAGTTACAATGAGTTGGTAGAAACAGTACGGCGTAACATATTAACTGCTGACTGGAATGATCCTTCTCATGTTGAAAGTCTACTAAATCCAAGACAATGGAAACCGCGGTCTGATGCTATTAGAAATTTAAGGTTATCTTGTTGTGTTGCTGGACATGTGCAAGTCAGAGATGCTGGCCAAGATATCCAGGAAACAATGGATATTCTAGGACAGAGTGGTCTAGAGACTATATCTCAGGAGTATTCTTTAATAAAACATAACCTTCTAAATGGTGGCAATTGCATGAGGTATGATTTCAGGATTACCTGCATCTTTTTCTAGATTTCAACATACGATAATATTCTAAATTTTGCTTGCTGATTTTTAAACCAGGTGCAGAGAATGGTGTCGCTTGCCTGTCATCACACCTTGTAGGCATCTATTATGTCTTGATTGTGTTGCTTTGGACAGTGAAAGATGTATGTTTCCTGGGTGTGGTAACATGTACGAGATGCAGAATCCTGATATGCTTACTCGTCCTGAAAATCCCAACCCAAAATGGCCTGTTCCTAAAGATCTCATTGAGTTGCAGCCATCTTATAAACAAGTAATCTCATTCTTTTAGCCTGAAGTAACCTTCATTTTGCATCTTACATTTATTAGATGATTGCTTATTCTTTTTTTCCATGTAGGATAACTGGAATCCTGATTGGGAGTCTACATTAAGCAGCAAAGTTTCTTATCTTGTGAATAGGCTAAAAGAATTGCAGGAAACTAATAGAGAGATTGACTGTTCAAAATATGAGATGCTCTTCAAGAATCCTGATGAATTGAATTCCCCTACCATGAGATGTAAGACTTACAAATCTTTGGATTCCAAGATCTCAACAGGATTTGGGAGTACATCAAGCATGGCTCTTCCAGTGAAAGTTATAATATTTTCTCAGTTTCTTGAACATATAAATGCCATACATGAACAGGTGGACTTCATATTCTCTTATTTCTTACTTTCATTAATGCAATTAACATTTTCTGAAACTTTAAATTCTTTTTCTGCCAGTTGACAAAAGCAGGAATCCAGTTTGCTTCACTGTACAGTCCATTGCATTCTTACAAAAAGGTATGCTCTTACAACATATTCCCATTTCTTTGACCTTTCCAATACTTAGTTTTGAGCAAAATCATGATATGTTGCTTTCTGCACTTCGTAGGCAAAAGGGCTAGCAGCTTTTCTGAATGATGTAAACTGTTTGGCTCTTCTGATGGATGGAAGTGCAGCTTTAGGCCTTGATTTGAGTTTCGTCACACATGTCTATCTCATGGAACCGATTTGGGACAAGAGGTGAGAGCTACTATAAGATTAATATGTAGATAAAACTTCCATAATATTCATTGTCACTTTCAAGTAAAGAAATTTTATTGGCTGTTATTCTGTTTAACTTCTGAAATTCTTGTGAGTTGCATTTACCCATTTGTATGGTTTATTGAATCCTATATCTCTATTTACTAGATTTCATGAGTTCTTGCAATTAGAGGAATCAGGAGCCATGGGAACAAAATTTTGATATATCTATTGTTTTTTGTGGCTTGCTTTGTATTTTGAATATTAATCAGCATGGAGGAACAGGTTATAAGTCGTGCTCATAGAATGGGTGCTAGACGTCCGATTCAGGTGGAAACACTGGCAATGAAAGGCACTATTGAAGAACAAATGTTGAAATTCTTGGAGGTATTGTTATTTAAGCCTTCTGGTTTTGTATTCATAGTCTTCAATGTAATTTAGTTGGATCCTTGCTGGGGGAGCAATCCCCAAGATGATTTCCAGCTGAAGGCTGATAGCAGATTATTTCATTCTGAATTAAGCTTTTGCTGGGTTTACGATTTTGGTGATAGTACAGTTGTAGTCACCTCTAGCCAAAAAAAAAAAGGATATCTTAGTATCCCCTAACTAAAATATCTGAACTGATCATTACCTGTTTTTGAATTTTATCTAGGACTCTGCTAGCATGCCCTATGGATATTAAGTATGGTTTTCTGTGTGCAACCCAAAATTTCTTTATGGTCTACTCTCTTAACTCCCACTTTATTGACAGTCTTTGCAGGATTCTGATGTACGCCGGAGGCTACTGGAAGAAAATTTCAGTAAACAGGATAGTGTTAGGCCACGGGTACCCCGAACATTGCATGGTTTTGCAGAGAGCAATTATTTAGCCCAGCTTCGCTTTGTTCGCACAAATTGAACTGATGAAGGTACAATTCTCTGTTTTATGCCATGTAAAACATATATGTATTTGGGTAAATGTGTTCAGTTATGTTTCAGGAATTCCTCAAATTAAAAACTAGAAAACAGTTTGGGGATAAATTATTGAGTTATAAATTAAGGGAATTTTTTTTTGCCAGCCCTAATCACATGTAGAACACATGGCATTTTTTAAAGGGTATTTTCAATCTCAATAAAAAAATATCTCTGAGTGCCCTTCAATTATTATGTATTGTAAAAGCAATGCTCTCATTGTTTATTTTCAATGATTTATACACACAATTTTTTCAAATTTTATTTCTACCCCACTGTAGGTCAAACATAGAAATCTTTTGACTTTCCGAATCATGTTTCTATTATGAAGTAATGAACCATCTAGAGTAAATAATTCTAGTCAAGCCCATTAGAATAATTTCTAAAAGCAATTCTGTTTCTGCTTGTCCAATATGATAAATTTTAATAACAATAAAATCAAATGTTAACTGAAATTTAAAATGTGAAATGGTACAAGATTGAGGATCCCTCTATACCGTGGAGAATGATGAGTGGAAGTTCAAAATCATTTTCAAAATTTATTATTCTTATTGAAAGACAATCAGATACTTATGTTCTTGCTACAGTTGTCAAATATAGGACAGAATTGTCATTTGTAACATTCAAATTGTATTCAAGATCCAGCCAAATAGTGGAGTAGGTGTGTGCTTGTGTAATCACATAAAATACTGTTCAAAAATAAATAATTCAGGGCAAGTTATATATTTGTGGCACTAAAAGCCTCCATGTTAGTTGGTTAGAAGTGAAAATAAAATCTCAAATATAATTTGTGGGTATAGATAATTGACAAAAAAGATTAAAAGCATCTTCTAGAAATTATAAGGGGTATTCAGAGTTACTTTCCTGACTGTGATATCAGTAATACATTTGAAAATACTGTCACATGCTTCATATGTTGAAGCTAGAGACTGCTGGTGTTGATTGATGGCAGGTAAAAGTCAGACTTCAAAATTAGTTTTGGAGTATAAATCATTGAAAATAAAAATTACGGGTTTTTTTTTTTTTTTTAATTGATGATATTTAAGGGGTTCTCAGAGCTAGTTTGTCAAAATTAAAAAGTGGCTCCCAATTGTCCAAATGACACCTTGATGGGTACTTCAGCAGAAGGGATGTTGGACAAGAAAGAAGCACAGCACATGGTTGTGGAGTTTCTTTTCCGCATTTGCTTATTAGCAGGGCTTACCATCTTCTGTGCTGGAAAGGTTTTCTTTCCTCTCTCTTATGTGCTCTAGTCCTCCATTTCCTTCATCCAGCATCCCATCCTTATGATTGTCCTTTTATATTTGGGGTTTTGGAACCTTCTATTCCCTTTAATTTCCATTTTTTCTCCCTAGGCTTCCCAATATTCCCCTTGGCAACACCCTGATCAGTGTAAATAAACAATGAGGATGATGTTTTGATGATAAATCACAATTTTGGAAGAACTTTTGGGTATTAGAATGCTAATAATTTTGAACGTTGGCTTAGGATTTGCTAGATGCTTATCTTCTTTTGCTTTGGCTACTTGTACAAGCATTTGTATACTTGCTATTTTCTACATTGATTGTTCATATCTATTGTACATGAATAGGTGTTTCTACAATATTTTGCTCTAAATGACTAAATAAAAGCAACACACTTCTTTAAAACTTAGGCCTTTATGTTGATTTTTTCTTTGGGTTTTGGGGGAGGGGGCTTTATTTGTTATTCTGATTCTCAAATGGCATTCTTTAGTTGAAATATTAAGATGTCAGTGTTC
>JAXGGT010000094.1:6074601-6113934 GCA_035583425.1 Marsdenia floribunda | reverse complement strand
GCCGCCTCTCTTGCATATTGGGCTTCATAAAACTATAACATGAGGTCTGCCAGGTCATTTGGATTTGGGCCTGAAATCGAATAAAAATATAATTAAAAACCCAACAATTTAATATTAATCTTATTAAAGCATAATAATCTAACTAACAAATAAAAGTCCTATGAATGGTAGAAAGACATATTAAATACTAAGTATTGAGGGTCCAAAATGTATAAGTCTATATGTTATCATTAGTCTAAATTGCTTTAAACTATATAATCTTTGTAATATAATTATCGAGAATTTGAATTGAATGCTACAGGCATTTTAAATCCTTTAGGAATTTTCCTATAGATATCATTAAGCGAGTCATATAAGTAGACTATAGTTACGTTCATAAGATGCAAATTAAAATGTTATTAGTTTCCAGACTAATAAGGTACCGAAATATAATTGCATCCATCACAATAGAATTTATGACTTTGTAGTTAATATAAACTTCTGTAAAATTCTTGTGCAACAAGTTGTGTTTTATATCTCACAACTCTATCTTACTTATTTGGTTCTTGCACAAATACTCATTTATACCTTATGAGTATGATATCTTCAGGTTTCTAGATTACGAGTCCAAACACTTCACATTTTTCAAGTAAGCTCAATTATGTTTCAACTGCATCTTTTTAGAATATAGTCAATCACATCTATGTTAACACTCATCGACAGATGTAGGTTTATTGTAATGCCCAGCCCTTTTTAGTAAGGAAAAATTCGAAAAGTCATAATTCAAATATTTATATTTTTAAATCTTTTGATTAACGTATAGTAATTAGGGCTTATTATATTGTTATCGGAGTCTCTAAAATTTAGAAAAGGGTTACGCTACATCTTGGTTCTAGGAGGCGGCCAATCATCAGGAATAATCGAGGAGAACTCAATCGACAATCGTTAGTAAGATAAGTAAATCCCTCAATTCCTTTAGGCAGGAATTTGATATTCTAGATTTTTAGACAAAGTCTAAGTCAATTTCGTGGTATTTAGGTTGGGATTTGGAGCTTGAATAGGGATCTTAGATTTTTGTTTTGGGGATTCAGAAGTGAGTAAATTGAATATTGGATTTCCATGATAATTAATTTTTTTTTAAAATCTCTATTGAGTTCGTATCTGATATATAAATTTTCTATTTCGAATCCATTAAATCGTTGTTCTCAAAGACGGCAGAGTCACAAGGTTAACTTTTGATTTCTTGATTTGTTTTTTTTCTATTTTTTATTTTTATTAATGGTTTTACTGGGTTGCAATGGCACCCCTGTATATATAACATAACACTAGTCCTAGTTATATATATATATATATATATCTATGCATATACATGCATTAAGTTTTCCTTTTTTTTTTTCTTTTAAAAATTCATTTGATACCATTGGGTTTACTGTGACGGTGACCATGAGCCATCACATTATTACTGTTACTATTTTTCTTATATGATTAGTTTTCTTGGGTTTTATATATATACATGATTCACTTTCTTTTGCAACTTGGTTCCGTACCGAAATTTCTATTATATTTTAATTCCTTTTCATTGATTTTATTCATTTTGCCTTCTTCTGATTTCATTACTATTATTACGTTATTATTATTATTAGTATCATTTTAAAAGATTTTATTTCTTTCACTATTTCCTTCAAAAATTAATTTCTTGAAAATCTGGTTTTTATTTTCATGAATTTTTTGAGATTCTTGTTAATGTATTGAAGACTTCCCTAAAATAAATTAAGTTTTTGGCTCAAGTTTGTTAGGAATTAATTGAGGGAACATGTTTCATATTTGATAAGTTTTTGAACCCATTGAGCATGGTGAAAAAGCTCCACATTTGATATAAGTTCTGGCCGTCCTAACGGGAGTACAGTTAGGGCCGAATTCGGTTAAACCAACAAGTGCTTACACTTGCTTGAGCCTACCTAAAAGATTTTGAATGTGAATCTATGATATTTTTGTTTGTTCGTGAAATTGCTAAGGGAAGTTTATTTGTTCAGTTAATTGATATTTTGAAATTACTTCTTTTCAACTACTAATTTTTGAATGTTTTGGAAAACAAGAAAAAGAGTATTTTGTTTATTCACTGAGCTTCTAACTTATTCCTTTCCCTCTTTTATCCCTTCTTTTGCAGATTCTAGTGATGAAGAATAAGAGAGTAGATGAAGTCTGAATCTCGTTTTTAGTTTTGGATTATTTGCTTTGGGGATTTGATAATTATTATCATTATTTCTGTTTTTCCTTTGAAGTTGTTAGTTTTAATAAGTTTGGGGTTGTACCTCCAACTCTATTTTGACTTTTGGGGAGATTGTAGAAATATTCTTGGAATTTCTTTTGGCCTTCATATTAAAGGATTTGGACTTAGTTGTTTTCCCTTTTATTTTGAGAATATTCATTGTGTATTTGAGTTCAAATAGAGACCTTGTGCTCTTGGGGGAAACCTTGAGGGTACGGTCGTGCCATGTCCCAGTTTTGGGGCGTGACATTTATGATCATCATTATCATTGACAATAGCTAACGCTATATTATTCATAAAAATATTGCCGAAAAATATTTCTTTTTGGTTCAATTGTTTCTCATAAAGACATAACTTATTGAGATATCATCATTCTCCTCTTTTTCAGTATTTTCAGGTACGTGAAATTCGCAGTCTGGAGTTATTCTATTTGTTATGTCTCTAGACTCTTCTAGAGTATCAATATGGTCTCATTGAGAACCAATTAGTCTACTGATAATACATGGATTTATGTGTTTTGGACCCTCTATGCTTAGCATTTAATACATCCATTCTACCACTCTTATGGTTTTTATGTATTATTTGGGTAATTTGGATTATTAAGCTTTAATGGTCTTGATATTAAATTATTGGGCTTTTAATTATACTTTTATTTTATTCTATTTCAGATCCAACTCCAAGACCCAATAAGCAAACAGAGATTCGGTCTACAATTAAAGGGGCCCGTGAAGCCCAAGAAATTAAGAAAAGAAATTCCTAAGAAGAAGATTAGAGGCGGATAGGCGGTTATAAAGGAGAAAAAAAAATCAGATTAGTAAAAATTTTGGAGAATTAGAGGGAGAAGCCACGATCTGAAGAGGGAGATTATCTCGAAAGTCATGGCAGCTTAAACACCTTGTAATCGCTTTAGGGGAAGATGTTTTCAGGACAATTCAGAGTTCTAGAATGTCATTGATACCGAGTTGTAATTCTAATTTTCAGATTTGTTTTCGTTAGCATGAGATTGAATATTTAATCGATTGATTGAATTTTCTTGAGATTGAATTAGGTTTATTTACGGTTGTTAATTGATCTTATGCAATCATCACTGTTTAATTGTTTTCAAATCTGGATCTTTCATGGATTCATGAATTATCTTGTTGTTCATTGATTTTAGATTAAGCATGAGTAGATGGATTAGACGATTGTCTAGGAAACCTATTAAAATTTAATTGAATTCTAACAGGTTGTTAGTAGGTGATCGAATCTGATTTGGGATTCCAAATTAGAATTCATTCAAGGGATTAGAATTGAAATTCGTAAATATTAGGAAGGACGAGGAAGAATTAAGTTGGAGCATCAACCCTAGGTTGATTACGTTTTCTCATTATTGTTTACATTTGAATTCATTTAGTTTAATCGTTTTCGTTTTTAAATTTTGTTAAGCATAAAACCCCCCTTTTTAATTTAGATTAAAGATCATAGGTTTCTTAACTTGATTAGACGATTAGAGCTTCTTTGGGAGATGACCTGGTGAACATTATATTACTTACTAGTTTTAAAATTAATCTTGGTCAGTTTGACGACAACTGTGAATTCTATCCGTAACCATCTACCATGCTTCTAGCATGCCACAGACTCTTTTTTTTTTTTTTTATTTCATTGATAGATTGTCCTATCGGAACATTATTCCATACGAAACATTAGCAATTGGTATATGTGACTTAGTCACCTTCTTTAGGTCAATAAAAATATTTGGCAATTTGTATTGTACAATAGGACTATCTTTTAATCTTCAAATTTGCATTTTTTTGTATGGTAATCAAAATATTCCCAATATTATGAAGCTACATTTTTGTTTCTCCCCCTAATATTGGGAATTATGATTTATTAAAATTGTAAAAAGATCTCCAATATCTCGTATGATAGAAGAATCGAATCTAGAATATATTCCCAATCTCCTTTGAAAACCCATCTTTGTGCGTTGTGGTGGAATCATATATCGCACATTCAAGTAATTCTAAGACAAAAAATATTTGGCTACTGACCATTAGCCAATTGTAAATAGAGAGAATTTATGATAATTTGCAGGTATGATGTGCACAAGTGTTGCTGCATACAAAATTACATGGCCCCAAATAGTAATGAGAAGTTTCATTCTCATAAGCAATGGTCTAGCTATTATTTGAAGTTGTTTAATAAATGATTCAGTTAACCCATCTTGTGTATGAACATGAGCTACAAAATGTTCAATACTTATGCCAATTGATTTGCAATAATCATTGAATGCTTGAATATTCACCAGCATTATCAAGGCGTATTAATTTAATTATATGATTTGGAAATTGTGCTCGTAGCCTTATAATTTTAGCAAGTAATCTCGCAAACTCCAAGTTGCGAGTTGATAATAAACATACATGAGACCATCTACTATATGCATCTATTAGGATCATAAAATATCAAAATGATCTGCATAAAGGATGAATAAGACTACATATATCACCTTGAATTCTGTCCTGAAACGTTGGAGATTCAATTCCAACTTTAGCTAGTGATGACTTAATGATTAGTTTGTCTTGAGAACAAGCAGCACATGAAAATTCCTTTGATTGAAAAATCTTCAGGTTTTTCAACGAGTGATGTGAATTTTTAATAGTTCTTTGCATCATACTTGAATTGAGATGCCCTAACCGGTCACACCAAGTAGTGAAAGTATTTGAATCAATAAACTTTTGGTTTATTGTGGCATGTGTTTCAATTGTACTAATTCTCATGTAATACAAGCCAAAAGAAAACGCATTCAATTTCTCTAATACAGTTTTCTTATTTGATAAAATGCTTATAATATAGAGGTACTCATTGTTTCCCTCGTTTATAGTCTCCACATGATATCCGTTAAAATGAACATCTTTAAAACTTAACAAGTTTCTTTGAGATTTAGTGAAATACATAGCATTGTCAATTTCTTTATGAAATATTGTAATTGTTCTTCTAGAACATTCAATTAATTAACAAGAATTATAATAGTTTTCTAGTAATATTATAATTGCTCTTCTAGAGCATTCAATAAATTTTGTACTACAAAATTTGCAGTAACATATGCAACATATTTTGACAAGATACTTCCTCCTATCTTGAAGGATAGTATACGTAGTTGCAATGTCTATAAGACATACTTCTTTATTCATATACTTTAAAATATATATATATATATATATAATAAAAGTACTATATGATAAAATAAGGAAATAAATCACTCTAAAAAAATATGACAAAAACAATAAAGGTATAAAACAAAATTAAATCATGTGATTTGCATATTATTTATTTGTTGTGCAATGGAAGAAGTCTAACTTCAAATAAACATAATTGCACAGGGATGTGTGTTCAAATCCCAATTCACACATATATACATGATTATTGCATTTTTTTTCAAAAACTAAAACAAAGAGACAAAGTATGCTAATGTTGTATAATAGTATAATATCTTCAAAGACAAAAAAGATATAGAAAGATATAATCTTAGAAGGTAAAGATGCTGGAAAATATAATCTTAAAAGATAAAGATACCAATAAATATAATAAAAATAAATGCATAAAATAAACTAAAATATAAATAAAATAATAATAATGAATATAATTTTTAAAATAATAATAATGAATATAATTTTTAATTTTATTTTATTTTAGGATTCTTCCATCGTTGATCAATTGATCAATTCTTCCTTTTGGATCTTCAAAAAAGTCAGTCACATCCAAATGTGTGACGTCATTATCCAGATTATAATCAAGATTATCATAATTGACTTCAGCAATTTTATCTTTCCTTTTAAGGAATGCTTGATAAAGGTTAACTAAATATTTTGTTGTACGATAGGCATGAGACCAATGGCCTTTTATGCCAAAGCGATGACAAAAATTTTCAAATTCTTAACAAATTTTCTTTGTCCACTTGTGCCTTCTTGAAAAACTTCTAGTTTTTCATTTTTATTGTTCCATTTTTGGTGGTAAGGCACATATCTATGACTTCGTCCATTATTATTCATCACTATCGCATTCATTTCAAGGAATAGAGTAGAACTAGTGGGATAAGTTAAAAGATAAATAAAAGATGAACTTTCCACTTCTAGTGGTTATAAAATATTTGGTTAAATTTATCATGACCTCTTTTTGGGTCATATATCATAACAATATTAAGATATTTCTTGTCCATATTGTAGTATCTTTATAATACTATATTTTAAGAGAATGACCATCTTCTAGTGGCCAAAACGTTCTTATAATATCTTTCGACTATCTTTTGGAAGTTGAATATTTTCTACTACCATATTTCGACCATCTTCTAGTGGTCAAAAATTTCTTATAATATCTTTCGATTATCTTCTGGTAGTCGAATATTTTCTACGACCATTTTAGTCGAATCTTTCTTACAACGATCTTTTGGTAGTTGAATCAATTGGGTCTTTTACATCCCATTTTTTATTTGGAATGACAATGTCTATTAGACATGTCTTAATGATTATTTAGAATGGCATTGTCTACCGGAAATGTCTTAATTAGATGCATCTTAGCATCTAATATTCGTAAAAAATAAAATCTTTTTAGTGACTTCGAAGAGCCACAATTTGTTATAAAAATAAAATTACATACCTTTTTATTCTTTTTGAGTCAAATCCCGAATTTTTGATTCTTGGATCAAACTTCAAACTTCTTGGTAAAGCTCTCATGGTCATGTGATAGAGACTCATGAAAAATACTACTAAATGATTCATACAAAATTACTAAAGAATATGCAAAAACTAATGATAAAGAATCGTGCTGATAACGTGTTATAAAACAATGGAAATTAGAGAAGAAAATAGAGAGAATATATTGTTCTTGTATTTCATTCATCAATCAATAATGGTTCGACAGGTCCTCTATTATACAACTGTAGAGACTTAAAAGACTTAAAGATTATGAAGTAAAGAAGTCAAGAGTAAATGAGAGTCTATCATGAATAAAAAATTAGCTAGCAAATAAGTAAATAAGACATAGAAGTCTTCAATGGATATTCATATAATAAATATATTTATAACAATAAGGTGTTTATCTATTTATATTCACTTAAATTTACAATTATTGTTGCAGAACTTAAATTTAAACTCAAATTTTATGAGAAATATTTAAATTTCAACTAGAATTATATGTTCTTATTATTATTATTATTATTTTCACTTTAACTTATGATTTATTGGATTACAAGTTTTATCAAAATTGAATTATTTGATATATGTTATTGATGTAATTTGATGGTCCTCTAAAGTATCTGAATGATCCCTCCAAATTAAGAAAGTCGCGAGTAACCTGCAAAGTAGGGGAAGAAGGTGGTTCCCCAAAAAAACTCCATGCTTAAGTCAAAAATTTGTCCTTTAGGCAAATTACAAAATAAAAGGAATATTATAGTTACGTGAAATTGGGGGATATGGCCCTTTTCATACGAGATTTTACTCAATAGAGTTTGTTTGTGATTTTGAATCTTTAATGTGAAATTATGATAATTTTCAAAATAAAATATTTTACTCTTTTAAACAAAATATTACCTTTTATGTATTTTTTTTTGTACAAATCTATATTTATATATATATATATATATATATTTATGCCTATATATACCACATAGTTCTTAGTATCAAATAATAATTTCATTGACATAAATTATGATAAGATATCCGTGTGCAACCTTTTTAAAAATGTACTAAATTCTAAATAATTTATTTATATATTGTAAAGTTTTTGGGTTTTTTTTTTTTTTTTTTTTAAGTTTAGATCCACAAAGAATTATAAGGTTCAATTTTCTATAAAAATATCTTAATATTTGTATAAAATAAATTTATTTTCTCTTTGTATATATCTAATTATAAACGATTACCACTTAAAAATAAGAATAAGAATATGCTCATAATTTTACGCCATATTAAAATTGAGGTTTTTTTTTTTAAAAAAAAATCAGTTATACACAACAAATTTTATATTAATAGAGTAAATTCTAAATTATTATTTTATTATTATTTAAGTTCTAAACAAAATTATAAACTAGTAATGTAATCCTTTTTTATAAAAACTTGATTACAATGTAAATATTTAACGCCTATTATACTTTTGTTTAATTATGGGAAAGAAAAAAAGATTCATTTTATCTGTGAGTATTAAAGCTACCTATGGGAGTCGTTGCTCTTTATATTGTGCTTCCTTACCCTTTCATTTCACTGTGTTTAATGGATTATTTGAAGAAAAAAATTCAAATAGTTTAAGATATAAGATGGACAATTTTGTCACTTTCTTTTTAATGAGATTATTTAAAATTGGATTTTTTTTTAAATTTTAATAAAAAAGGATTATAATAATTTGCAAATTTATTTAGGAATTCAAAAATAAAATAAATAAATAATTTGGGCTTATCTCACCAAAATAAAATTTGTTAAGAATTATGAGGTGTTCGTGGTGATTGCTCACCTTGTTCCTTAACCATTAGGTTGGGAGTTCTAATCCAACCCATGAGAATAAAACACATCTCATAGTCAATTGTTTACCTCCAATAGAAGAGCACTCACAACGAAAGAGATTAATCACTGCTGTCAATGGCTTGGTTAAATAAAAAAAAAAAAAAAATTGTTAAAGACTAAACTTGTCAATTTTGTATTTTTTTTTCCTTAGAACTCCTTCCTATTTAGTAAAAGTTATAATTCTATCCAAATGCAAATACTGATTTAAAAACAAAAACAAAAAAACAAAAAACTATCCAAATAGACCAAAACCTTATTATTATTATTGTGACGTATTAAATTTTTCTTTTTTTGTTTCCACTATATCTTACTAATAATATTACATCACATATGGATGCAAAGTCTTCTATCAATGTTGAGGATTAGACAAAAAATTAATAATTTTATTAATGTTGTGAATTGGATTCCTATATCGCTCGTTAGAGGATCTCTGAGCAGTTATTAAGCAAAGGTCTAAAGTCTTTTATTCAATAACGTGTTTTAAATCCATGAGGTGTGCTTGAAGTATGTTAAAATGAACAATATCATTGAGTTATTTATAACAATTAATAAATTTTCTAAAATTATATTATAATTTTATTGAAAAAACATTCAAGCATTTTTTTTTTTTTTTGAGGTTAGGACAAATATGTTTTGAATATTTTGTTAGACATATATTAATAGAAATTATTGATTACTTAATTACAATAGACAAGCTAAAGTTTAAACATCACATAGAATTTAAAACAATATGTAATAATAACAATTTTTTGTTATCAACTCGCTAATAATGATAATAATAACAAATGAATTACTCTCATTTATATATTGTAAAGTCAAATAGAAAACTTACTTGATTTGTCAAAATAGAAAATCAAGTTTAATTGATATTTAAATAAGGATATCAATTTTAAAAAATTGAGTCTAGAACTTGATTTTATTTCGCCTCTCTTTTTGGTACTTATTACTTTCAAACATTTTTCTATTGAGATAAAACAATCAAACTTATTGAAGAAGTATTGTAATAGCAAATTCAACTAACCAACTTTTATTTACAATACTATAAAGAATAAACGACATACTAGTATCATAATAAGCTTAAAAAAAAAAAAAGTGGAAACGAAATGAGTAGAGAGTTTATGTATATAAGAGAAGCTTCTTAAGTTTTCTATCTTATATGATGTTATGATGTAATATTTTATCTATCAAATATTATTTTTAGCATTAATTTATTTTTTATGTGAAAGGATATATTTAAATAAAGAGTTACAAATTATAGCTTAGAAATGAATAGTTATAACTAATTATAACTTAAAGTGAAATTCACATTTTCCTTTTAACAACATTATATATATATTGAAAATTTGAAGTTATTTTACTTTTAACGTAACTTGAACTTTTGATTTATCCAATAATATAATGTTAAAAAAACTAATAAAATAGGGACTAAACAAGTCAATTTTTCTAATAATAATAATTTTCTATTATCAACTGACTAATAATAATAATAACCATGATATATTCTCTTTTATATATTTAAAGTTAAATGGAATACTAATTTGATGTATTAAAATGGAAAATAGTGTTTACTTGATATTTAAATAAGAATATTAACTTTAGAAATAAAAGATGGAGTCTAAAACTTGATATTCTCTTTAAAACATATTGATATCACCCCCCCCCCCCCCTCCTTGGTGCTTATTGCTTTCCAGCATCTGTTTACCTAAGTAAAATAATTATACTTATCGAAAAATCATTGCATGAACAAATCTAACGAACCAACTTTTATTTACAATATTATAGAAAATAAGACGACCCTATAAAGATACTAGTATAATACATAAGCTAATATATATATATATATATAAACCAAAGGAGAGTGCTTATGAATACAAGAGAAGCTTCTTAACTTTCTTTCTAATACGATTTTGAGAGATTAGTGAATATAATTTCAAGCATCTAAAGTTTTAATATTTTTAGACCTAAATATTTTTATTTTGATCTTTTAGATGTTAAACAAATTAGATTTTGGTGATTTTGGTCTTTTTGGACAAAAAATATACTAAGGGCATGAGCACAATGATTTTTGGACATTCATTCTCCTTAGGCCATTTTTCATCTAAAATGACAAAAACTTCTAAAATATAATTCATCTAGATCGAAACTATTAAAATAAAATATTTAAGACTATACATACTAAAATTTTAAATGTTTGTTTTACTATGTAAAATTTTAAATGGTTGGATAACCTCCTTTATATAGGCATATAGAAGACTTTTATAAATAATGTAACTATTTTATAATAATTTTTTATTTATCAAATGTTACCATAAGCATCTATTCATTCTTTATGTTAAAGGAAGTACCAGAGTTATAAATTGTAACTCATAAATGAAGAGTTAATAATTATAATTTAAAATGGAATTCATAATATTATTAATATTGATTTAACATAAAATAATACAATTAAAAGTTAATTAAACTAACATGTGTGTCATATTTATTGGTGGAATAGGCTAAAAGATCTTGCATCATATATATATACCAAATAAATATTCCACCCTCAAGTGCATCATGATCTAGATTAATTTAGGTAAAAATTCGAAGTTAAAAAGGCTACCTTTTTATATAAGAAAAGAAAGTTATTTATATAATGTTAAATTATATAAGATATTATAAATATATATATGTACAAAAAATATAAGAAATAATAGTGAATTTAGTCGCAAACATTTGCTCAATTTTCATACTTGGTCCCAAACTTTTTTTTTCTGTGGATTAGGTCCTTAACGTTATAAAGTTTGTGTGTATTATGTCCTTTTGATCAGAATCCATTTAAAATTGGCAAAGTCAACCATTTTTGACACCGTTGACCAGTAACCCAGGGGTAAAGCTGTCATTTTATGAAATGTTAAAAAAAAAAAAAAAAAAAAAAGGAAACAAGAAGAACACAACGGCTACTTAGCCGTGCATTCAATCCCTAATTTCCCCCTCAAATCCAAACTTGCAAACCTTAGCTAGGTGAAGAATGCATTGCAAAAAGTGTTTTTGTGGGACTGCAGCGATTGTGAAGACATCATGGACTGAAGCAAATCCTGGGAGAAGGTTTCTTTGTTGCGAAAAAGCTGCGGTAATTTAGGCAATCGATTTTATGTATTTTTTTTTAATTTCTTATTGTGGGGCAATCAGTTCGCTAATTCCATTTTTTTTTTTTTTTTTTTTTGTGGGGTTTAGGTTAATAGGAACTGCAATTACTTTTCTTGGTTGGATGGTGTAATTAACGACGAAGCAAGGAATGTGATGCATGGGCTATTAAGAAAGTTGGATAGACTAGAAGAAAAGGGGAGATTACAGCGAAGAAGAGAGAAAAAAATTAAAGCTTTTAATATATGTATTGAGTTTTTTGCTAATTGTACTTCTGTGGAACAAAAAGAAGGTTCAAGGTTCTTGAATGAGTTCATATTGATGTTTAGCAGTGTTGTTTTGCAGTGTTGATTAGGGAAACAGTTTACTTAATTTAATTTAGATTGATGTACCCTTTTATGTTTGTAATGTAAGAATGGTTTGAGAACAATATTGTTGTACTTGTTTATGTTTGTAATATAATGATATTGGTCTATGTTGCTGTAAGAATTTGAGGGATTTTGATGGAAATTTTTCATCATAAAAGGAAATGATGTTGATTGATGTTGTTGTTGCTTTTGTTATGAGTTTTTTGGTCCTTGTTGGAGTTGTTTGCTATGAGTTTTTGATAGTATGGGACACTATATTATGCTGAGTTGTTTGCTATGAGTCTATGTGTTGTTGTTTGCTATGAGTTTGCAATGTCAATGTAAATGCTAGTGGCTACTTAAATAGCTGTTGTGGCTACTTAAATGTGGACCTATTTTTGTGCATATTAGAGAAAGGAAAAATTGAAATAGCTCAACCATGTAAAAAATTGAAAAACTTGAACATGGCTGCACTAGCAACAAACTATAACTGAGCAAAAAGAGTGAACCGTAGGCAACAAGAGTGAACTATAAGAAAAAAAATTGAACATGGCTGCATTCCCATTCAAACTGAACATGGTTGCACTAGCAACAAACTATAACTGATCAAAAAGAGTGAACCATAGGCAACAAGAATGAACTATAAGAAAAAAACTAAACATGGCTTCATTCCCATTCAAACTGAACATGGCACTAGCAACAAACTATAACTGACCAAAAAGAGTAAACTATAGGCAACAATAGTCAACTATAAGAAAAAAAAAAAATAGAATATGGCTGCATTACCATTAAAACTGAACATGGCTGCATTCCCATTCAAACTGTCATTTACAATGAGATAAGAAAAAAGAGTGATCTTTGATGAACTAAACCCTAAGCAAAAAGAGTGAACTATAGGCAAAAATGAACAATGTATTGCCAAACTGAAATTGTCACCCTAAGATAGATTTTCCATCATTTACATTGAGATAAGCAAAAAAAGTCCCTATAGAAGCAAAAAATGCCAAAATGCATTCAATTCAATCCATTTCCCTTTTTAGATCCATTGGATTAATTCCTGAATGCAATGAAGCCCCTTGTTCTTTGCATGTTGATCTGTTGTGGCCTGATTTTCCACACCAGCCACATCTTCTTGCCTTCTTTAGTTTAGCTTGGGCTTGCTGTGGCAGGTCCATGGCCTGTTGTTGGTCTTGGGCTTGCTTTGGCAGGTCTTGGACTTACTGTGGCTTGTTCTTGGCCTGCTGTGGCATGTCTTGGGCTTGCTTTGGTAGGTCTTGGACTTGTTGTGACTTGTTCTTGGCCTACTGTGGTGTGTCTTGGGCCTGCTGTGGCAGGTGTTGGGCTTGTCGTGGCTTGTCCTTGACTGCAGTAGCTGGCTTTGTACTTGATTAGGCTGTTAATTGAACAAATTTAGCTGGTCAGGCTGCAAATTTACATGATTTCAATGTGAAATGACTTTGAAATTGAGTTTGGAATTTACCTATTGCAGTGAAGGATGTGCTGGATCTTCATGTCCATCTATGGACTTGCCCTTACTCTTTTCCCCACACCTTTTGCTATTGTGGCCAAACTTGCCGCAAGTTCTGCATTTGTACTGAGACAACCCTATTGTGTTTAATTTTGTGACACCTTTTTTGTTAACTCTGACCCCCTTCTCCCCAAGCTCTAGTCTTCTTTTTTTCTTTGGCCTTCCAAGTAATTTGATCATTTTAGGTGGGTCAAGTGGAATTAGAGGGGAATTGGACCAGTTGTTGGGTCCATTAATTGGCTTCAAAATGGGTGCGTATGCCCTTTTATAGGCTGCAATTGTGTAGCAGTCAGCCACATAGTTCTCAGGTTTAAGACCTAAAAACCCTAAAGCTGATGCAGAATGGATGCAAGGAATACCAGTCAACTCCCACTTCCTACATGAACATTTCCTTAACCTATATCTACTGTAAACTGGTCCCCATTTGATTCTTGAATCTGAAAGTTATTCCCACCAGCATATAAGGGGTAACACAGAGCACTTCCTTCCTTAATACTCTCCAATGTCTTCATAATTCTAGGGCACAACTTACCCTTTTGTTTGGCAGCCCAAGATCTTCTAGACTGATGTCTAAGCATCAAGTACACCCTCACCTCTTCTAACAACCCCAAAATAGGCTTAGATCTAGCGAACAGTATGTTCTTGTTAAAAATCTCACTATGGTTATTCAACAATATGTCTGGTTCAGTATTGTTTTCAAGAAACTTAAATGCCCCCTCATTGATCTCTTTCAATCTTACCATTTCAGCTTTGAATTTGTTTTCATAGGTTGCATTTGAGCATCTCCAAAATTGCTCCTTGATGGCATCCCCGGGGTAAATTTATTTCAAGTTGTGCAACTGTCTAGCATAATATCTGTGCTCACTTCTTGGAAGTAGTTCAGCCATAGCAGATATAAGTCCCTGCATTTCCACAAAGTTATATCATGTTAGTAAGTCAAATAAATATCTAATTTGTTTCAAGAAAAACAAGCTTATAAATTGACCTTACTTTTTGCCTATCTGATATGAAGGTCCATTGATCTTGATCGTGGATTGAGAAGTCTTCAATCAACCCTTGTATAAACCAGATCCAGTTTACCTTATTCTCAGAATCTACCACTGCATACACACCGGAAGACTCCATTGTTGGCATCTATGGCAACTGCTGGGAGTAGAACACACCAGGGTGTGGTCCTTTTAAAAAGGTACCATATAACCCAAGTACCTTCCTACAACCTCTTCTAAACCCAATCCTAAGTGTTTGAAATCCTATATATATCCTATGAAAATGCTACAATCCTGTTTCATCATCAAACCTACGTTCTAACCAAATTGTTGAACCAGGATTAGCCTTCCTCAACTCTTCACAGTAGTCCCAAAGCAATTTATATTGCTACTCATAGGTTCCTTGAATTTTGGCTAATGCCTCTTTCCTAGCTCTATAAACTTTCCATCTCGAAACATTTACATTGAGTTCTCTAGGAACTTTTTCTCTAAAATCTGTCACATGTACACCAAGTGCTAACTTGAAATCTTCTAAATATCTATTAGATATAAGCTTGGCAGTTGCTAACTTGTGGTTCAATGACCTTAAACATCCATGACTTGGTTGTAAAGATCTAATTTGAAAGCTGGTTGTTTGCTTGAAAGGTGCTGCATAAAGCTCCCATGTACAATTGGCCCCTTTATAGGCTGCCATAATCTTTGCCTTATCATTCTTCTTGAAATAAATTTCTTTTCTATACTTCAAACCATGATTGACTATAGCCCCTTCCAGCTCATTAGCAGAACTGAATATTAACCCAACAGAAAAATTTGGGTCCAATGTATCTCTTGTTCTGCTAAACCTCTCAAACCTTGGGATTTGTTGAGTAGTACCATCATCATTTTCAGATTCTTGACTCTCATGGAATGCATATTCTATCCCTTGTGGCTCTTCTGAAGTCCTTGTCATATCATTTTCAACCCCAAATGTATCCATAATGGGAGCCATGTCCCAATTGTATCTCAACACCCTTATTCCCCCCCCCCCCTGATTCTTTCTTGTTGTTGGAGCAGGTTCCTGCTATTTGCCATGGTTATCTTCAAGGTTGCAGCTATGCAGGATGTTTTCCCTCTATTTGTTTGTTGTACTTGGACCAGGTTCATCCTGTTTTGTAGTCATCTCAGCAGGTTCTTCTGGTTTTTTATGTTGTTTGCTGATTTCTTCATGTCCTTCAGCTATTTCCTGAACTTCATGTTCACTAACCAAACTCATGTTCCTTAAAGTAACTTCAAAGTCATGCATTTGTTTCCCTAGTTCCTGACCTATTTGTTGGTCATCCTCACCTTCTACTTCCTTATCTGATTCATGGAAGAATTTATCTTCAATAAAACCTCTTCCTCATTATCCTTATGCTTAGTATCCTCATCCTCATATCCAGCATTACCTTCATTTTCCTTCTTCTCAGTAAACACTGGCTGTTTCCCTTTACCTTTTATGTTCTTTTCCTCAAACATAATACTCTGTTTTTCTTCATTTTCTTGTATTGATCTTTCCACCTTGATAAACACTCCAACATTTTGAAGGATATCTATCCACCTGTTTTGATCTTCCACAGTTTCTACTTGTGTTAATACCCCTCCTTCATGTTCATCACAAGTGTCCACTTCCATTCTATGTTCCAAAGCATAAACATCAGCTCCTACTTCTTTCTCAGTTTCTATCAAATTGACCACCTCCTGTGCCTCATATTCTGTTAAATTGACATCTTCCTTGGCAGTTTCTTGCAAATTGACAACCTATTGTGCCTCAGTTTCTTGCAAATTGACCTCTTCCTTATCATGTTTTCCCTCTTGTTCAATGAAAAAGTCTACCTCAGGTGTAAATATAACTCCCCACTCAACAGGTGTTTTTCTAACCATACTATCCAATTTAATCTTAAATCCCTTAAAGAAGTCCTGGCTAAACCATTCTTCATTCATCTACAAAATGGATAACCATATGATATCACTAACCAAATAAGCAAGAAATAATTTCAAATCAATGTAAATTTTGTGGCTTAAATATTACTTACAAAATATGGATAATCAACCTCAAAATCAGCATTTTCAGAGCATTTTCCATAAACAGATTTGCATATAGCAAAACATACCACCCACATTCTGTCCCACCTCTCTGTTGTGGGACCTAAATATGTGAAGACATACATAAGCAGGTAGTTGTAAAATAATCAAGCAAAATGAATTAGCAACTACCTATCCAACTTAGAATAAATAGATATACCATGTTTCATAAGTGATAATTGGTAACCATATAAGCAAGCAAAATGAATTAGCAACTAACTATCCAACTTAGAGTAAATAGATACACCATGTTTCATAAGTGATAATTGATAACCATATAAGCAAGCATAATGAATTAGCAACCATGCTTCATAAGTGACAAGTGATAACCATATGACAACTCCATAGAAATAAGGAATCAGAATTAGCAACTAACTATCCAATACTTAAGCTCAAAAAATCAACTATGCTTGTTTAATGGTAATGAAGCAACCATATGACAACTTCATACAAGTTTACAACATGCCTTTGGAATGTAAAATGGAATTCTCTTGATATGATCATCATTCCCCCTACCATGTGATACCTCTATGTCAATTAAAAACCTAGAACAATCAACACAAGCACTTTCATAAGCTTACATTCTTATATTATCACAAAAAACAGAAATGTATAACAATAAAACCACTGTTCATATAGCTAACTTACTTTCTAATCTCTGCTTCCAATCGATGCTCAACTGAATGTAAAGAATCCAATAACAATAAACATGGTCCTCCATCATAGTTGTCATAATCATAATTGCATAAAATTAATAAAGTCCAATGAGACCTACATAAAAATAATGGAGGTTAAAAATCAATATCTACTATGTAAGTACTCACAACATTTTCCCTTAGCACAAGAAGCCAAATAGCTAACAAACTTACCAAAGCATAATGGGAATGAGTGTGTATTTCTTAGTGTATATGGATCTTCTCTTAATCCACTTCTAGACTTTATCTTTCATCCCACCACCTCCGTTGTAGTACAAATTAAAGTATAAGGAGGCAATATATGCAAACTGCTCCCTCTTCTCTTTCAAAATTTCTTTCCAGATTTTCCTATATTTAACAGTTAACAACATTTTCATATTAACAACATTCATAAGGTAACATTTTGAATTCAAGGACAAAGAATAGGAAAAAAAAAAAACCAATCTTGATAATGTAAACAGATACTAGTTATGAATTTAAAGAAATTAATTAATGGAAACAAATTAACCCTTTGTTATAAGAAAAATCAGACATGTCTAAAAAGCTTTCTTGATGAAATCTGACCAAATTTTTTTGGATGAATGCTTTATGGTAAAAAGGAATAAACCCAGCTTAAAGATAGAAAGTACTTACAAAAAACGAGACTCAAAACCTTTTGAGTCTAACATGAATGGTTCAAATAGATTAACAGCGCCAATTTCATGCTTTCTACACATCAGAGGCCTTGCAGTTGCATTCTTCTTCAACAATCTGCTACTGAAGATCCTCACACTGGAGTATCTTCTTCAACTGAAATTATTTGCTTCTTCAAATTCTTCAACTAAAATTTTGTTGCTGCTTTTCCTTCGCGATTGTTAAAGGGTCACAACCACATCTAATTTCCAGCAACAGAAACAGAATATGAAAAAAATTTTACTTAGGGCTTAATAGCCGTTGGGAGGGAAGAATGTGTTCGTTGCTTTTTCGTTTCGCAGGTTCTTGTTTCCCTTTTTTTTAACATTTCATAAAATGACCGCTTTACCCTTAGGTTACCGGTCAATGGTATAAAAAATTGTTGACTTTACCAATTTTAAATGGATTCCAATCAAAAGGACCTAGTACACACAAACTTTATAACATTGGGGACCTAATCCACCCAAAAAAAAAGTTTAAGACCAAGTATAAAAATTAAGCAAATGCTTGAGACTAAATTCACCATTATTTCAAAATATAAAAATATAAATATTTTTATTTATAAATATATATTTAAAATAAAAGGTAAAATATTTATTCTTTCTTTTAGCAAATGAAGAAAGAAAGTAACTAAAATGCCTTTACTGTGTTTTAGACAAATAATATATATATATATATATATTTAATAAATCAAAATTTCACGTAATTGAAATTATCAATTATATTTACGAATTTTATCTAAGGAGATCTCATTCTCTCCACACAGAAGTTGTTTGAAATAACGTGAAGCTGGAAACAAATTTAAAAATTTCAAATCAAGTTATTGAATATATATCCCATGTAATTAAGAAAAAATATATTAAAAGTAGTGAGAAATTTATAATTTACTATTGGTGCTTGATATGGGTGAAAACTATTAGATAAAAGAATCTCACAAATGTATAAGAAAAGTGTTTATCCCGATGGGAAATTGGTTTTCTAATGGGAAAAATTTTTTTCCTAATGGGAAAGGTCCCGATTGGATAAAATTAAATGAGTTTGGAAAATTATTTTTCAAAGAAATATTCTCTCTCAATTGGTTGCCAAATGGTTTGTTTTGGCTTAGAACTGGATTGAAATGGATTCTAAGCAAAAGAGTAGAAGGCTAGTAAAAGGGTTATAAAAAGTCTTCGTAGAATGAATTCAGTTGAAAGTGTTTAGAGAGAGAGACAGATTTTTAGAATGAAAAATGGTATTAAAATTGTTCATCCCTTTTTTTAGTTGAAAAAGGTTCCTTTTTATAGGCCATTTAGAAGGAAAAATATTTATTTTTGGGAGATATTTTATGAGTGTTCCTCAAGGAAAGTGGTTACAAATGAAATATCTTTTTGATTTTTATGTGAATTTACCTTTAAGGGGAAAATGATAAAAATGGTATACTTAGCACCATTGCTATAAAAGACACATCTTATAAATTCTAAAAAAAAAAACATGTTATAGAAGAAGAACTATCCCAAAAAAATTCTTAAAACCTAACAATAAGTAATAATCGGTCACATAATAATGGGTATTATCTTTTACACAAAATTGGTTTTGGTGAACAAAATTCTATATTGATTTTGAAAAATATCCAGCAAATACAATACATCTAAATAGTGTGAAAATAACTTACATTAAAAAAAATAAAAATATAATTATTTTAAATAAAATTTTAGAAAGTAAGTTTATAAATCTATTAGAATAACATTCACCAATAACTTATTTTCATAAATAATTAATAGGAGGGAAAAAAAAATTATGTGTGACAAAAAAGAGACAAAATATTCAAAATAAATTTGAAGAGACAACTAATCTAGAAAGCAAAAAGTTTGCGAAGTGTCTTATGAGAAAATTTTAAAGAAAAATGAAGAATAAATGATAAGAATAAGAAGATGGAATATCTTACATTCAAAGAAAATTCAAAATTTATATATAATTATTATTAAAATTTTATATTTCATAATTTACAAGAATAAATTTTAAATTTTAATCATAAATTTATTTGATAAGAATAAAATTATTATTAAAATTTAATATACATTTACATCATATTAGATTTATTTTCTAAAAAAAAAACTAAGTAATTAAATTGAATAAATTTTTAGTTAAAAAAAATTTAATAAGTTTTATTTAGACTTTTTAATTTTCAAATACACATTTTATAATTTTTCATGTAAATTTAATATATACACGTATCCAAAATTTTATCTTTTAAAAAATTAATATTTTTTTAATCATTTTTTTTGGTGGAAAAGAAAATCATTCATTGAAACGTTGTCAATCCGAATGAAGGAGTGACAAAACAGAAGGGTGAGGGTGTACATCCCAACATACATCATGAGCAAGAGTGATTCCTATCCGAGCTAGGGTATGAGCAATCTTGTTTGTAGATCTATGTTGAAAAGAAAAGGTACAACCTGCTTGTCTAATACAATAAGCTTTCAGCATATGGTAAAAATTACCAAGGATCGAGTGGTTCTCTTTGTCATTGTATAAGCTTGAAACAGCCACCTTGCAATCCATTTCAATAATGGAAACCTGAATATTCGAGTCTCTGGCCATGAGGAAACTCTTCCATACACTCATTAGTTCAGCATATATGGGAGAAAGGGAATGAAACAAAGGCCTTGCTCTTGAGGAAATTAAGCTGCCCGTGTGATCCCTAATGACGAAACCGAAACCAGCACCGTTATTGGAGAAAGCAGCGTCCACGTTCATTTTCAGCATACTTGCGGTTGGTGCAACCCACTGTGAATAAAATTAAAGAATTTAATCATAAAATAAAACAATATATATAACGAAAAGGGGGAATGAATTTACGCAAAGAAGAAGAGAACTTAACATAAATTACACACGATAAAACTACAAGAAATCCAAAAAAAGTTTCAAATATTATCAAGTATGCCATTGAGAGAAAAAAGTTTCTAGAAGATGACTATATAATCTTATATGTATAATAATGGTACACATAATCTTATAATATTGAAATTTTATTATTAAAATTTCTTTTCTTTTTTTTGAGGAAAAAATTTCATAATTTTACTTATTTTGTGATTGTATTGTCATTATCTTTAAATCATATACAAAATAGTTATCCTCAAATTTATTTTTTAAAAAAATAAAAAAAAAATTCTTCTTTATTTTTTATCATTAAATTCAAATTTTATAAATATATAAATTCTAGAATATTTAAATTACAATTCAAAATAACTAATATAAAAATTATTTGATTATTATTCTATTAAATCTAATAAATTGTTACAATTATGCTATTCATTCTATCGTCATTATCTTTAAATGATATACAAATAATCATCATCAAATTCATTTTTTATTTTTTATTTTGCTTTATTTTTTTATCATTGAATTCAAATTTTATGAATGTATAAATTTTAAAGTATTTAAATTACAACTCAAAGTAAGTAACTAACAAAAAAGTTATTTGGTTATTATTCTATTAAATCTAATAAATTATTACAATTATCATATTTATTTGTGCGTTTAAAAATTTGTTCCCATTGGAGATATTTTATATATAGTATATACATAAGATGTATTTGTACTAACTATAAAGTTATTGAGTCCTACAATAATTCAATGATTATATGAGATCTCAAAATTTTATATTACCCCCACAGAAAATTTGGACGAAAGATTAAATATTTAAATTTGGGGGTATGGGCTTTCGTAATCCACATTATTTTAATGTGGCGGTACTTGCTAAACAAGCTTGGAGGATTGTGTGTAATCCAGACTCGGTGGTAGCCCAACTTTTACGGTTCAAGTATTTCTCTCATTCCTCCTTTTTGCAGGCTTCGTCTTTTTCCTCTTGTAGCTATCTATGGGGCAGCTTGGTGGCGGGCAGGAATTTGCTTTTGAAGGGTCTCAGGAAACGCATTGGTGATGGCCGAACAACACGCTTTTGGGTAGACCCATGGATCGCCTCCTCCAGACCTTCTAAACCTCTCCTTAATCGAGAGGAGGAATCTGGTTGGAAATGGGTCGCCGATTTTATCCATCCAGACACTAGGTCTTGGAAAGTCCATCGTTTGCGACAGTGGGTGACTGTGGGGGAGGTTGCTTATATCTGCAAAATTCCTCTTTGCCCATTGCGGTCCTCAGATACTTGGGTTTGGCATTATTCTCCTGCTGGTGTTTATACCGTAAAATCAGGACATTGGTTGGCTTCTACACTTGGTGGGCAAGAGTTTAATGGGGCTTCTTCTTCAGGCGAAAATCAGCTTGCTTTCTGGTGGAAGTACATTTGGGGACTCCGTGTTCAACCAGAGGGCAGCTTCGGATGTTCTGGCAATAGTTGTTGCTCTTGCACCCCGTATGGGGACAGCAGCTTCTTGCAAGATCTGTTCTCATGCCTGTAAAGATGTCTCTCACGTACTTTTTTTTTGTCCTTTTGCCCAGGGGCGAACACTCAATGGTGTTCCTTGATATCTAGACCCGCAAACAATCCTTTTCTTGATGCTCTGCTATTTATATTCACTAATGCCGCTTACCCTACCTTTCTTGAATTTTGTATTATCGCTTGGAATATCTGGATAGCCAGGAATCGGGCTGTTTTTGCGGATGCTGCAATCTCTATTACTGGCATTCTCTCTTCTGCTTGTAGTCAGGTGGAGGCACAACTTCAAATTGACTATCTTGTTTGCTCATTGCGTTTATCTGCACCTGCTGCTCCTTGCAAACCCTCTGATTTTCCAGGCGGTATTTTTGTCACATTTGATAGTGCTTTAAAACACAATCACGCTGCTATAGGTGTTTTGACACAGAGAGCTGATGGTGGAGTTATTGGTGGCTTTGCGGGTCGGATTTATCAGCATTTCTCTTCTCCAGAATTTGTGGAGGCGATGGCCCTCCTCCATGCTGTTCGTTGGTGCGCACTAAATGGGTATAGCCGTATAGGAGGGTGCACTTCGCAGGAGATTGTTTGACTTTACTTAATAAAGTTACTGCCTTGGATCCGGATTTTTCTCCCATTGGCCATCTTGTTGGCTTGATCAAAGAGTTGCTTGTTGTTTTTGATTTTTCTTCATTTCATTTCATAGGTAGAATGCGGAATAAACCTGCCCACTGCATGGCTGCTCATGGTTTACAGTGTTTTGGCTTTTCCGAATGGGATCATTCTATCCCTCAGGATGTCCTTATGGCTGTTTTGCCCTTGAATTCCACTTAATAGAATTTACTTCTTCTCAAAAAAAAAAAATATATATATATATATATATATATATTTAAATTTGAAATAGTGAATGATTGAGAGCATTGTTTGTAGTTATTTAAACCTACACAAATTGAAAATAAATAAATAAATAAAAATGCAAGTCTCTAAAACTAATAAATAAAATATTCACAATTAATTCAAATAAATTTTTAGCTTTTCAAACGATTATGAATTTGAATATATGTATTTGTAAGACATATATTTCGCTAAAATGCTAGAATCAAAAATTTCTTAATAATAATAATGATAATAATGTAAATTGGAGATAGCAATTTAAATGAGAAAATAGAAAAATTGTAAACTATATATATAATATAAATTAAAAGAGAAAGATCTAGAACTTGAATTTCAAACTCATTCATTACTTTCTTCCTTTGTTACTTTTCTATTTTTATACTATTTACAAAAGAAGAGATACATTCAGGGGGGAAAAAGTTCGAAAAAGAAAGTTAAGCAAATTTTTTATTATATTGAATTAAATTTATTTAATAAATTTTTATTAAATTATTAAAAAAAAAAAAAAAAAAAAAAAAAAAAAAAAGAAGAAGAAGAAGAAGAAGAAGAATTATTTGAGTTATAATAGTATAAGAAAAGTGAAAAGTTTTGAAAGATAATATTTTTTTCATTGTTTTAAAAGTTATAGATTAAAAGATAATAATTAATTAAAGTTGAGAAATAGAATATCAATAATGAAAAGTTAAGACAGATTAAAATAATAATAATAATAAAGTAATTTAAGAGTTAACTCTAATTATAATAGAATCATAAAATATATAGACAAGAAAATAATTAAGAAGTTAGAAAGAAGGAAAAGTCAGTAAATATAAATTTTATAATTATAAGGATTAAAAGATTAAAGAAGTTTAAAAATAATTACAATGATGCCATTACAAGAAAATTCTACATAAAAGAATGATGTGTAATATTATATATATAAAATATAAGATACATAATAAGAAAATTTCAAACAAGTATATTCAATTTTCTAAAGTTGTCTATTTTTGTATGTAATATTAAACATTTTCTTCTCATTCTTAAAATAATTTGTAAACTTGCATCTTAAATTCACATAAAAATTAACTTAAATAAATTAAAAATTTTAAAAAATATATAATAACTAATTTACCTTTGATTTTTTTTTTTTTTTAAAGAGAAAAATAGAATAAGACTTTTTTTTTTTGTAAATAAATAAATAAATGCGAGGGATAACTTGGAATAGAGGGATTGCAAGTTTTTTTTTTTTTTTTTTTTTTTGAAGGGATTGCAATTTTTAGTATCTTTAGATCTGTTTGACTTTAGACTTTTTCGACAGCCTCTAATAAAAACTGAAGGTTCAATGTGATATCATTACATATAGTAACAACTTGTTCCAATTGTTTGACTATTCATGAGATTTGTATTTTGACTTTCTAATTAAGATAGTACTCTGTTACCCTAAATTTTGTAAGGCAATTACCTTTTTGAAATGATGAAATTTCAAAGGGTAATTAAAAATTTTTGACAAAAGATTTCAAAAATTAACGAAAAAATAAACTGAAGAATCAATTCAACAATTTAAAATTTTTTTAAGGATAAACAAAATTAATAAAAAAAAATGAACTAATTCTATTAAACAGTAGTAGATTTTGAGACCTAATATACCAATTTGTCTACTTAAATCATGTCTTTTTGATCAAATCCATTAATTTGATCAGTCAAGCTCTTTTTTTGATAGTCATATAATAATTATTTGATTGGTTAAAAATACTCTTTTAAATTTTATTAATTGAATTTGATTATTTTTATAACATGTCAAAATATCATTGATTGAATGATAATTAATTAAATAGGCTAAGATCTAAAAATTTAAATATAAATGTGTATAAATAACAATAAAGAGTTTAAGGTGCATTTGGATAGACTTTTTGTGAAAAATGAAGGAAAAAAAAAAGAAGATATATATATATATAACTCAACTTTTTTTTTTTTTTTTTAAATATATAGTCACATGTGGTTGTCTCAGAAATTAATTCTTTCAAATTTTGTATGCAAATTACTATTTTTTGGATGAATTGATTGGACAGTAAACTAATTTCTAAATTGATTTAATTTTTAACTTTAAACTGTTTTAAAAAAAAAAAAAATTATAAAAATGATGAATTGATTTAGATTGATGGATTGAACCATATGCAAAAAATTATATAACAAAAATAAAAATAAATATTGCAGTGATTTAGATTGATGGATTGAACTATATGTGAAAAATTATATGACAAAAATAAAAATAAATGTTGTAGTTGTTATAAATATTACATTTATATTTGAATATTTTAACTTCCTAGACATTATTGACTCTCTCAACAAAAGTCATCTTGTATCTATAAATACATTTTATTCCTTTTAATGGAGTTTGGTTGATAGATATTCTCTTTATATACATTCTCTGATGTTCTTTCTCTTCTCTCTATTTTCTTATATTTCTCATTTATTTTATAACACGCTATCAGCACGAGCTCTACCACGAGAGATTCTACCATTAGTTCCTACTTGGAGTTTGAGGTTTGAGGTGTGAATCAAGGACAATAAAAGGTATGTGGTTTTATTTTCAAAAAAAAATTGTTGTGGCTCTTGAAGACAGATCTAGTAGATACTGTCATCCCAAATAATTATTTAAATATGAGATTTTAAATATGGATATATGATCCAATTAATTTGACTACCAGAAGATGATCATTAAAAAAAAAAAAAAGAAAAGAAATCGACTACCAAAAGATAGTCAGTCATACAACAAAAAAGAATTCGAGAATATCGTTGTAAGATGACTACCAGAAGATAGTCAAAATGTCATAATTGAAAGATAATTATAAGGTAAGAAATATTCGACTATAATAATTTACCACAAGATTCAACTACCAGAAGAAATGCATGTGCATGATTATACACATATGACATCACAGGATTTTAAATCTGTAAATAAAAATCAGATTACAATATTCAATACCCCAGAAGAGGTTATAGTTGTGATCGTGGATATAATTTTATAAAAATAAATCTGATAATAAATCTGATAAGTGCCAAGATAATAAATTATGATGACTTTTATGATCTTGGATGTGGTTGCCTATTTCGAAAATTCGAAAAGAAAATGGATCATTTGATCAAAGATAGAAGAGTCCAAAATAATTAAAATTTTGTTAGATATATATCATATGTATCTTTTTTTTTTTAAGAATATTTTATCTCCTATATTTTCTTATCTTTCTGTTTTAGTTTATTTGAATATTATATTTCAATCACATTTTATTTAATTATATGCACGCTATACTTATTTAAATATTATATTTATTTATTTCTTTTTTTTAAAGAAAATATTATGTTTACGTTTATTTCTTGATAACTGGTATATACAGTACTGATTTTCTTATTAGAACCTCTCACATTATATTTATTTATAAATAAATAATTTTCTTACCTAATATTATATTTATTTCTCTGCTTTTAATCACATGATTTTCTGTGTGGCTAGCAACCTTCCAATTTGGAGTTAGACGAGCTACCATTGTGCCACAGATCCACCTTTTATTTTTAGCTTTCATTTTTTTTCTTTTGTAATATTTATTTACCTTTTCTTTAATATTTTCATTTATTTCTTTTGTAATATTTATTTATAACACTTTTATTTCTTTATTTTGTAATATTTATTTACAGTGTTTTTCTTCATTTGTAATATTTATTTATTTCCTTTTTTTCTTAAAAAAAAATGGATGAAGATATATGTCTTGCCAACAGTGCGATTACTCATATCATCCTTAAAAATAGGAAATATTTCATCGTTATGAAGATGAATGATGCATATGTTACTACAATTTTTGGTAGTACAAAATTAATTGAATGTTCTAGAAGAGCAATTATTGAATGTTCCAGAAGAACAATTATAATAATTTAATAAAGAAATGAAATTAACCATAAATTAGAAGTTTGTTGGTTCAAGGAATTTTACTATGTAGCATGACCGGTTAGGGCATTCCGATTCAATATGATGCGAAAGAAAATTATTGTACATCACATGGACACTTATTGAAAACCTGAAGATTTTTCGATCTAAAGAATTTCATGTGATGCTTGATATCAATGTAAATTAGACCATTTATAGATATTTTATGACATATTCAATAGATGGTCTAATGTATAACTATTATCAGCTCGTAACATGATGTTTGCAAAACTACTTGCTCAAATAAGAAGACCACGAGCACAATATATTTGGATAATATTGTGGTTGACATAAGTGTAGAACATCCTATAGCTCATGTTCATACACACAAATTGGTTAGCTGAGTTGTTTGTTCAGCGATTGCAATTCACAACTATACATTTAATTACGAGAACAACACTTTTTATTACTTAAGAGCAATGCACTTTTATGTGCAACAGAATTTGGCGCATCATGCTTGTCAAAGTTTCACCCTATTTACAATTGGTTTATGGTCAGTAGATAAATATTTCCCATCTTAAAATTTTTGAATGTGTGATATATGTTTCTCTAACTCCACTACAACACCCAAAGATGGGTCTTCAAAGGAGATTGGGAATATTTGATTCTCCTATCATAAGAGATATTGGAGATCTTTTACAATTCTCATGAATAATAATTCCCAATAGTAGGGGGAGAAAGACAAGTGCAACTTGATAATATTGGGAATATTTTGATCACCATACAAAGTAATATGAACTTGAAGTTCAAAAGATAGTCTTATTGTACAATATAAATTATCAGATATATTTACTGACCCAAAGAAGTGACTAATTAAATCACATATATTAGCTGCAAATGCTCTGTACGAATTAATGTCCCGATAGGACAATCCATTAGTAAAATAAATTATGAGTCTATGGCACGCCAAAAGCGTGATAAACCAATTGGTTCTCAAGATCAAAATCCTCGTAAAAGAAAAGAAAAAAAAAACGTTCTAAATGAGTCAATTGAACAAATTGTCACTCTTGAAGATTCAAGAGACATAACAAAAGGAATAACTCTAGAAGCAGTTCAGGTACCTAAAAATATTGCAAAAGAAGAGAATGATGAGATCTCAATTAGTTATGTCTTTATGGGGAAACAATCGAACCAAAAATAAATATTAGTCGACAATATTTTTATAGAAAATATGATGCTAACTATTGTGAATCATAATGGTGATCATGACCCTACACCCGTCAATGAGTGTTAATGTAGATGTGATTGATTTTTTTTTTTTTTTAAAAAAAAGGTGCAGTTGAAACATAATTAAACTCACTTGAAAAACGTGAATTTTTTGAACTCATAATTCGAACACCTGAAGATGTCATACTCATAGGGTACAAATGAGTGTTTGTGCAAAAACCAAATAAGAAAGATGAAATTGTGAGATATAAAACACAACTTGTTGCACAAGGATTTTTGTAGAATTTTAACTACAAAGTCACATATTCCATTCTGGTGGATGCAATTATGTTTTGGTATCTCATTAGTCTGGCAGCTAATGAAAATTTTAAATGTGCTTATGAACGTAAGTATAGCCTATTCATATGGCACCCTTAATGATATCTATATGAAAATCCCTGAAGAATTTAGGATGTCTGAAGCATACAATTTAAATTCTTGAGAATTATATTCGATAAAATTACAAAGATCTTTGTATGGATTAAAGCAATCAGGGCGTATGTGGTACAATCGTCTCATTGACTATTTATTAAAAGAATGTTATCAAAATAACCAAATTTGCCCGTGTGTTTTCATCAAGAAAGCAAATTCTGGATTTGCTATAATTGTTGTATATGTTGATGATTTAAATATTATTGGAACTTCTGAAGAGATTTCAAGAGCGTTAGATTTTTTGAAGAGAGAATTTGAGATGAAAGATTTCGGAAAAACAAAATTTTGTCTCGGCCTACAGATCGAGAACTTGAAAAATGGAACTGAAATTTTCGTACATCAATCAACTTATACAAAAAAGGTCCTTCAAAGATTTTATATGGATAAAGTGCATCCATTGAGTACCTCAATGGTCGTTCGATCACTGGATGTAAAAAAGGACATTTTTCGACATCGTGAAGATAGAAAAGAATTTCTTGGTCCTAAAGTACCATATCTTAGTGCTATAGGTACACTAATGTATCTTGCTAATAATACAAGACCTGATATAGCTTTTTTTGTTAATTTATTAGCAAGATTTAACTCATGTCCAACTAAATGACATTAGAATGGAATTAAACATATATTTCGATATCTCTGAGGTACAATTGACATGGGATTATTATATGTCAACAATTCCAAATCACAACTCATTGGTTATGCTGACACTGGTTACTTGTCGAATCCACATAAGGTCAAATCACAAACAGACTATCTTTTCACATGTGGAGGTACCGCTGTGTTATGACGTTCTACCAAACAGACACTTGTTGCTACTTCTTCAAATCATGCAAAGATTATAGCAATTCACAAAACAAGTCGTGAATGTGTCTGGTTAAAATCTGTGATTCTACATATGCGGGAGACTTATGGTTTATCTTCTGAGAAGAAATCTCCTACAATACTCTATGAAAACAATGCAACATGTATAGCTCAGTTGAAGGAATGATATATTAAACAGGATTGTACAAAGCATATTTCACCAAAATTTTTCTTCACTCATGATCTTCAGAAGAATGACGATACAGATATTCAACAGATTCGTTCAAGTAACAACTTGGCAGATTTGCTTACAAAGGCATTACCGACATCAACATTTGAAAAATTAATGTGTCATATTGGAATGCATCGACTTAGTGACCTTACGTAACTTTTGATCAGGGGGAGTGTATAAGGGAAGATGTACTCTTTTTTCTTCACTAGGGTTTTTTTCCCACTGGGTTTTTCTCTAGTAAGGTTTTAATGAGACATATTCCTTGTACAAATGGAAATTCAATGGGGTGTGTTATAAATATTACATTTATATGTGAATATCCTAACTGCCTAGACATTATTGAGACTCTCAACAAAAGTCATCTTGTATCTATAAATACATCTTATTCTTTTTAATAGAGTTTGGTTGATAGAAATTCTCTCTACATACATTCTCTAATGTTCTTTCTCTTCTCTCTATTTTCTTATATTTCCCCTTTATTTTATAACAGTAGTGATAAAATAAGAAAATACATGATTTTATGTCACATCTAGAGTTAAAGTTTCTTTATTCTCAAATCTCTCACTTACTCTAAAACATCAATATCTATGCAAATATAAATATTGCTTTTTAAAAAAAAAAAAAAAAAAAGAAGAAGATATATGTCCAATTTAGTCCCTCAATAATTTTCAATTACTCATGTTGATTCTAATTTTTTTTTTTTTAACAAACAAGTTGATTCCTTATATCATTTTGATTACCTAAATCGATATTTTGGGCCAATAGTTAATAAATTTTAATCTTTTTTTTTTGGCATTTATTATGCACATAAGCAGTAAAAAAGAAGCAGAGTGAAATGTTAAAGGATCTAAATTTATTAAGGCATTTTAATTTCTCTTATAAAATTTTGAAATTTTGTTATATGAGGTAATGCCTCTCAAGATTGAATAACTTA
Organism: Marsdenia floribunda; assembly: GCA_035583425.1. Taxonomy (NCBI): domain Eukaryota; kingdom Viridiplantae; phylum Streptophyta; class Magnoliopsida; order Gentianales; family Apocynaceae; genus Marsdenia; species Marsdenia floribunda. The sequence goes on along the minus strand of JAXGGT010000094.1, from coordinate 6,082,882 downwards.
AAATACATAAAATTGAAATGAAATGGTAATTTTGTTCTTTAATAATAGGAAATTTACCAATTTAGTTATGTAACTATTTATGTTTCTCTGACAAGGTCCTATAACTTTTTCTTACTTTAATTAGTCTCATAAAAATTTTCGTTTACTTAAATTTGTCCTTCTGGCCAAATTTTTTCAAATTTTCCAGTGCACAGCTGATGTGAACAATAATTGAGAGGTATTTTCGGTAGTTTTATTTTTGAAAAACATGAAAAATGAAATGGAGGGAAATTTTTCACTCCTCTAGTTGTAGGGCTTCTTCTTTGAGTGAAAAATAAAAAATTTGACTGCAAAATTGGGCAAATTTTGGATTGTAAATTTGGGAAAAATTAATTTGCAGTCAAAATTTTATTTTTTCCCTCAAAGAAGAAGTCCTACAACTGAAAGAGTGAAAAATTTCCCTTCATTTCATTTCCCATGTTTTTCGGAATTGGAACTATCGAAAATACTCCTTAATTTTTGTCCATGTCGGCTAGGCACCAGAGCAACGGGCAAAATTTTGGTCAGAAAGACTAATTTTAGTAAACGAAAATTGTTACGGGACTAATTAAAGTAAGAAAAAAGTTATAGGACCTTATCAGAAAAATATAAATAGTTACAGAACTAAATCGATAAATTTTCCTTAATAATAATTGTATAGCTAATATATACAATTTTTTTTTTTTTTTTTGCCAAAATTTGTTAATTATTGATTGAAAAGATTAGTTTAGAAAATCAAAATTAGTTAAGAGATCAATTTATTTAATATATATATATATATCGGACCAACCCATATATCCTTTAAATAAATAAATATATATATATATATATATATATAATTTTATTGGAAAAAATAATTGTCCAAATGCAACATTAAAGTTTTCAAGGCACTCGTTCTAAAATTAAAGAAGTTTACCCCCACAAAATATGTATATTATTATAAAATTACTATAAAAATAAGAAAACAAATTTAGAATTGTAGAACAAAGATAAACTAAAAAGAATATTATTCTTGTACTATTCATCTCTCAAATAACATATCTAACTCTCTATATATAGGGAGGATATATATATACATATATATATATATATAACTCTCCATTATTCTTCGTGAATAGGCAGTTAAAAGAAACTAAATAATAAGGGGGTTTAGAAGCTCAAAAGATTAGGAGTTGAAAGAAGTTTAATGAACATTTAGATAGAGAAAGTAATTTACAAAACTCTCCCTTGGGTGTCCATTATACAAGAAATATGTCTCATTAAAACCTTAATAGAGAAAAATCCAGTGGAAAAAATCTTAGTGAAGGAAAAAGAGTACACTGTTCCTTGTACACTCTCCCTGATCATTACATAAGATTTATGTACCGACGTTTTCTAATATCGCAGATTAGTCTTTCAAATGTTGAAGCCGATAATGTCCTTAAATCTACTAATTTGTTACTTGTAGGAATCTGTTGAACATCAATATTAACATTCTTTTGAAGATCGTGAGATATACTTTGTGCAATCTTGTTTGATATAACCTTCTTGCAATTGAACTATACATTAAGCATTATCTTCATAAAGTATTGTAGGGGGATTCCTTGTTGGAAAATAAACCACATCTCTCTCAGATGTGTTGAGATATTAATCTTAACCAAACACATTTATGACGGTTTATGAATTGTTATAATCTCTACATAATTCGAAGAAAGTAGCAACAAGTGTCTATTTAGTAGAACGCCATGAAATATAAGTGCCACCACATGTAAAAAGATGGTATAGCTGAGATTTCAAAGATATCAAAACACATGTTTTATTCTACTCTAATATTTTTTAGTTGAACATGAACTAAATCTTGCTAATAAATTAATAGCAAAAGCTATATCACTTCTCATATTATTAGCAAGAAGTTATTCATTCACGAGGTTGAAAAATATCCCTTTTTCGTATTAAGTGATCGGACAACCAATGGGGTACTTGATGAACATTTATCCATGTAATATTATTAAGGACTTTTTCATATAAGTTGATTGATCAACAAAAAATTCCAATTCTTTCTTTTAAGAGTTCAATTTTTAGGCCGAGATAAATATTTTATTTTTCGAGATTTTTTATCCCTAATTCTTTCTTCAAAAAATCTATTGCTTTTAAAAATGTCTTCAAGAGTTTCAATAATATTTAAATCATCAATATATACAACAAGTATAGCAAATCTTGAGTTTTCTTTCTCAACGAAAAATACAACTATTTTGATAATCCTCTTTCAACAAGCACTTATTGGGACAATTATACCACATTCACCCAAATTCTTTTAAACAATACAAAGATTTTTGTAATTTTATTAAATATATTTCTCGAGAATTTGATTTGTGTACTTCTGTCATCTTAAATTCTTTAGGGATTTTCATATAGATATCATTATCAAGTGATTCATATAAATAGGTTGTAATTACATTCATAAGATGCATATTAAAGTTTTCATTAGCTCTAAACTAATGAGATATCAAAGCATAATTACATCTACCAAATCAGAATATGTGATCTCATAGTTAATTCTAACTTTTTGAGAAAAATCCTGTGCAACAAGTCATATTTTATATCTCACAACTTCATTTTTTAGTACTAATTTTCTTATAAATACCCATTTGCACCCTATAAATATGACATCTTCAGATGTCTGAATTATGGGTTTAAAAATTTCACGTTTTCAAGTAAGTTGAATTCTATTTGAATTGCATCTTTTTATTTGTAAATCTCATTTATATCGATACTCATCAATGAAGGTAGGCTCATGATCACCATTATTGTTCACGACAACTAGCTTTACATTATATATACAAATATTGTCGATAAATATTTATTTTCGGTTCGATCATTTTCCTATAGATACATAACTTATTGAAATCTCATCATTTTCTACTTTTTTAGTATTTTTAGGTACCTGAACTTCTTCTAGAGTTATTTTATTTGTTATGTCTCTTGACTCTTTAGGAGTATCAAACTTTTCTCAATAGGCTAATTTTGAATATTGGCTCCCTTTCTTTTGTGGAAAGTTTTATCTTTAAAAGCAATTGGTCTACCATGCTTTTTGCATGCCATAGAGTCATTTGTTGTTTCATTGATAGATTATCCTGCTGGGACATGAATTTGTATTGAAGCATTTACAACTCATGTATGTGACTTGTCACTCTTTTTAGGCCAGTAAATGCATTTGGCAGTTTATTTTATATACTTTGAGAATAAAATATTTTTGAACTTTAAGTTCGCATTGCTTTTTTGTGGTGATCAAGATATTATAAAGTATTTATCGTAATATTTTTACCAAGTTGTATTTCTTTTTCTCCCCTAATATTGAGAATATTAATTTATCAACATAATAGTTGAAAAATCAAGCCATAAAAAAAAAAAAAAAAAATCTCCTATTATAGGAGAATCAAACCAATATATTCTCAACTTTCTTTGAGGATCATTGTTGTGCGTTGTGGGGGAGCTATAAGAACATATACCGCACATTTAAAAGTTTTAAGAGGGAAAATATTTGGCTCCTAACCATAAGCCAAATATAATTGACAAAATTTATAATAGTTTATTGGTCCAATGCACACAAGTACTGTTGCATGCAAAGTTACATGGTCCCAAGTAGTAATAGAAAGTTTTGCTCTCACAAGCTAAGGTTTATTTATCAATTGTAGTCGCTTAATAAACAATTCAACTAAACCATTTTATTTATGAACATGAGCTATAGGATGTTCAACACTAATATCAATCGATTTATAATAGTCATTAAAAGCCTGAGATGAATATTCATCAGCATTATCCAAATATATTGATTAAATTTTATACTTTGAAAATTCTATTCATAGTTTTATTATTTGAAAAAGCAATCTCGCAAACTTCAGGTTACAAGTTGACAATAAAGATACATGATACCATCTGCTAGATGCGTCTATTAGAACTACAAAATACCAAAATGGTCCACATGAAGGGCGAATTGATCCACATATGTCACCCAAAATTCTTTAAAAATATGTTAAATTCAATTCAACTTATTATATTTAAATGAGTGTCTCGACTAATTAGAAAGCGTCATGTCACCACCAAGGAACTCTTGACCAATTATATGCTTCTCTATCACCTCTTCATCTATAAACAGAAGAGCAAGAGAGGGTTCAAGAAGGGAACATCTTGGAAGCAACGAAACTCTGTTGCATTGGACTCTTCACTTACAAAGTATATACCATTCTCGAGATCAAGTTCAAAGATCCTCGAAAAAATAAAATCAAAGATCGAGATCAAGTGTCAGTGGCACTCAAACTCATATCAAATTCATTTCGAGATCAAGTTCAAAAATGCTCGGAGAAATCAAATTAAAGATAGAGATCAAACCTCAACGACCCCTACAACTTATACCAAATTCATTCCGAGATCAAGTCCAAAAACACTTGGAGAAATCATATGAAAGATCGAGATCAAGTTGAGTTATCCTCGAAGTCAGATCCATTCCGAGATCAAGTCCAAAGACCCTTGGAAAGATCAGATCCAATATCATATCAATCAAAGGATCAAGATCAAGTTCAAAAGACCCTCAAATCCATTGACAGAGAGAACCAATGGTGTTCGTAACCCACATTTTATATTAATATAATATACTTTATAACATTGATTTTTTTTTTTTTTAGTTTGCATCTTTTTTATTTATATTTTGTAGACGCAAAAAAAAAAAAAAAAAAAAATCCATCTTTCACAATTGCTTTGTATTTTCTTTTTAGCTAGAGACATTTGTAAAAGTTCACCCATAATGTAAAGCATCTTAATGTGATATGCTCTATCATATGAATTACAATCTTTAATGCTATGCTTGGATATCTTGTTTGCTTGAGAACCTGGTCTTGAACCAGAATTTCAATCATTCATGATTCATTTACTTCTATGGGTAATTTTGCATAAACAAGATACTTAGGATACTCATGATATACTCAAGATACTCATGATATGCATCTTCAAGTGAAGAACTCTATGAAACTCATAACATAATGAGAGCCTTTATCGTTATTATTGTATTCAATAATCTCTATGAAGTTTGAAGTTTGACTCAAGTAGAAAAAAGAGAGGTATATTATTTATTCTCATAAACATTAAAAAAAATTATTAATTGGATTACCAGAAAATAAAAGTAAGAAAGATTCGATTACCCTAAGATAGTCAAAAGATGATTATAAGAAATATTCAACTATCCAAAGATAGTCAAAAGATGATTTTCAAGAGTGCTATTATATAGACAGTGCGAGAGTTTTGAGGAAACAAAATACAATTTTAATGTGGTATAAAATTACATGTATGTCCTTACTTTTTTAAATGGTAATCAATTAGTGTATATATATAAGCCTAACATGTTTATTTTACACAAAAATTGAAAATTGCACCCTCATATACCTTTGGGCTCCAACAAAAAAAAAAAAAAAAAAAAAAAAAAACTCCTTAAAACTTAATTAACCAAATAAATTACATTTTTTTATTCACCAAAAAAATTAAATATTCTCTTTTTTTTTGTGTTTGAATTCAAAAAATAAATTTCGTCCAACTTTCTAAAAAATGAATTGAGTGACCTTTTTTTTTTTTTGAGAAAAAACATTTATCCAAATATTTATACCCTAAAACATTATAAAATATTTTTGCTATGTATTCTTTTACAATACACATTTTTCTTTTAAGTACCCTTTAATTAATAAATTAATATTTGGGTAAATTATATGTTTAGCACACGAACTTTTTTCAAATCCAAGTTTTGCATACAAACTTTTTTTTGTCCAGATTTTGCACACAAACTTTTAAAACATTCCAAGTTTGCCATTCCGTCAAAAAAATCTGTTGAATATCAACTTCTGTTAGTCATGTGACTGACACATGACTTTTTAGGGATATTTTAGTAATTTACATATTTTTAAAATTTTCAAAGAACTTAATTTTAAAAATTAAAAAGTTATGGGCATTATTGGAAAAAAAAAAACTTAAAGATTAGGTTTCTTTTTTTCTTTCTTTATGTTTCTTCTTTTTCAGAACCACCGCTGTCGCTACCTTCTTTTTTCTGCGCCAGCACCGCCGCCACCATCCCTCCTCCTCCTCCTCCTCTTTCTTCTTCTTCTTCTTCTTCTTCTTCTTCTCCACCCATTACAGGTGCTAAATTTCAATTCTCCATTGCCACATGCACTGTTCTCTAGCAATCCAATATTTCCACAATTCATCATTCCTTTCAAATAACAATTAAAAAAAAAAAATGTCTGTACATCTTTCTAAGAAACAATATCCAAGACCAAGACCAAGCCCACTTCAGATTCCAAGAAGCTTAATTCCACTTCCATGTCCTCATCTTTTCCCAAAAACAACACCTCCTCACCAAGAATTCATCAGATCTACTCTCCAAGATTAGTAGTGGTTTAGCCAAGAACAAGATGGGTAAAGTCACTACCGCCACTAAAGAAATCAAAATTAGATCTTGGATAGTTTTCCCTAAATTCTTTTTGGTTTCACCTAAATTCAAAACTAATTATTACATAGCAATAGTAGCAGAAATTTTGAGAATTACAGAAAGTTGAAAGAGTTGAGCTTGGGTTTCTGTTGAATAATGTGTGGACTATGGAGGAGAGACATTCTTTTTTCCTATTGGGTTTTTCCCTTCTCTAACAATTTTGGTACAAAAATAATGCAAACATTCTCCAATTTTTCAAATCCTATGTTGCTGTTTTATGTAGAGAATAGAAGGATCAAAAAAATACACCTTTTAAGGTTGTATATGTGAGCCCCCATATCAGAAGAAGAAGAAGTAGAAAAGGGATTTCTACGTACAAGTTGTCATTAGAATAAAGGGCTACAAGAATTATAGTTAATGCCCATCGGCGGTAAGCCAGGAGGAGAGCTAGATTCCTGCCCACTCTGTGTGTATTAAATGCAAGGAGGGGAATTCAGAATTGAAGATGAAGAAGAAGAAGTGAGCGGCGGAGGTGGCGGCGGCAAGATAACACAGAAACCCTAATCTTTAAAGTTTTAAAAATTTAATAATAACTCATAACTTTTTAATTTTTAAAATTAAGTCCTTTGAAAATTTTAAAACTACCATAATTACTAAAATACCCATAAAAAGGTCATGTGCAAGTCACATGATTAACGGAAGTTGATATTTAACAGTTTTTTTTGACGGAATAGCAAACTTGGAAAGTTTTAAAAGTTTGTGTGCAAAATCTGGACAAAAAAAAAAATTGTGTGCAAAACTTGGATTTAAAAAAAGTTCGTGTGCTAAACATATAGTTTACCCATAATATTTTGTAACTTACACTTATTAATTATTCTTTATACTTTCACCAATTTTATTTTTGGTTTTTTATTTTTACTTTTTTTTGAGAAAATATTAAAATTAATATGTATTGTAATAATTTAAAAACTAAAATATTATTTAATTTTTTACTTTATTATAAAGAATAATTAATACAATATTTGTCTCATTTTAAAAAAAAAAAAATCTTCTGATTATATATATTTTTGGAGTGGTAATATTATATACATCACAAAAATTCGAGGTGATATAAAGGTCGAAGGTCCCGTGTTTATATTGTAAACAGATTTACACAGTTAAATTTAATTGGTTTGCATTATAAATAAGTTGAAATCACATAACATGTTTTAAATTAGCAAACCTAGAAAATTAGAAAAAGTATTGTTAATTAAAAAATTTATTTATGTTATAAAAAATTCAATGATATTGTCCGTTTTGACAGTTCAAGTACACCTCACGTGTTTCAAAGCGATGTAGGAACTCAGCTTACAACACACCCTTCCATCACGAATATTGTACTAATAACATGCTATAGAACTACTATAAAAATAAGATAGAAAAATAAAGTTAGAACTAGAGAAAAAAGATAGAAAAGAGAAAGTGTTATTCTTATATATTTCATGTACCAAAAACATTAATGAACCCTCATATATATATATAGGGATTATATATGTAACCTATACATATACATACATAATTCTCTATAATTTTCTTCATGAATAGGGAGTTATAAAAATTAATTACATGGGTGTCACGCCCCGAATCCGGGCCTATTCCATGGACTAAAACCTAAAATTCAAGACATAACACGGCAACATCCTCTAATTCTCTGAGAATATAAAGCCTCATACATCCAACTAACAATAATCTTAATTTTTTACAAAATGTATAATAACCAAATATCTAATTTAAAAAGAACAACAACATCTAATTATATCCAATAAGTCAATTTAA
>JAXGGT010000094.1:6027370-6056671 GCA_035583425.1 Marsdenia floribunda | reverse complement strand
TTTTTTTTTTTTTTTTTTTTTTTTGTAATTTTTCCAACATTGATTAATCTGAAAATAGTCGTCTATACCTTAGGCCTCCTCCAACTAATTGTCGTTTGACTATAGCTTGTGTGTTACAATAGATGAAATGAATGAGACATGAATTATCATGATGACCTGTATTGAGAGAAGAAGTTGGTCAAACACTGTGCGGGTCAACCAAACCTAGTATGAACGACCTATTTATTTTTGGTCATGTAATAGAAAGAGTTTTTCAAAACTATAAATGAATATTTTTGGAAATACATTCTTCAATTTTGTTTTGAAAAGAAACAACACACATAACAAAAAAAGGTAACATATATAATAAATTTAATTCCATCAAAATTGTCAAATCATTTTAAAAATAAAATATTCAATAAATATATCACATTATTCTTTAAACAAATACTCTAACAATTATATTATCATTGTACCTATAAAATTTTTTTTTTTTTTTTCATTCCATTTACTAAACAATTGTTTCACCCTCAAAAACTAATTTATCATTTTTAACAATAAATTCACTCAACTCAAAATAAATGTTCATCACCTAACTTTCTAAGCCTAATAATATTTGAAACTAAAGTCACCCATCTCTAAAATGGAAACCCAAAGGGTAACTTCAATCAGCAGAGTCTAAAAACCCATTTTTGGCTTTGCCCTCCTAAAAGGCGGAAACAGAACTCCGCTTTATACATTCATTCTTCTTCACAGTAAGACCAGCCAAAAAAGAGGGAAAAAAAAAAAAAAAGAAAGAAAAAGAAAATAGATACTAAGAGTCTCAAAAATTTTTCGACTTTGAATTCTCTCTAGACTGCTTCTTGTACATTGTCACGGTGAGATTTCTGTCAGTTCACTTACGTTTTTTTTTTTTATTTTTGGGTTTGGGTTTTTCATTTTGCGTCGTACTGTGCTTCGAAGTTTGCCGTTACAAAGTACATTGTTTTACATGAAAAATGTGTGTGAAAAATGTACGAGTATATTTTATTTTTGAGTGTAAGAGAGTTAGTATTTGGTATTTAGGTATAATGGGTTTGTGATTCTGGTCGGGATTGTGTTAAACTGTTTCTGGGTTTTGAAAACAATTTGCCGGCTTGATTTTGGGGCTGTTGAATTGTTTATTTCTTTTGTTCTTTTTTAAAGGTGATCTTTCGCGAGATTGAATTTTGGTAATTTTTTCTTTTTTTTTTTTTCCCTCTCTGGGGTTTTGTGATTCTGCATGTTGGTTTTTCTTACATATTTGAGGATGCGTTTGGTTGACAAGTAATTTTTGAAAAACTAGGAGTATTTAGTGTTGGCATATACGTGTAGGCGTTGTTGCCGTTGTTGGTTCCCTCTACTGTTTGGTGTTTAGCTGCTATTCTGTTTAAAGAGACCCGTTTTGAATGTATTAATGCATTTATTGAAAACAAGGGAAGGAAAGAGGAGTTACAGGAGGGGAGAGATTTAATAGTTTCAGTGTTATATTTGATTTGGAGGATTAATCGGGGAAAGGAGACCAAAATCTTGAATTTACTTTATATATATATATATATATATATATATGAACATGTTACTCTAAAGGAATTTTAGTTGCTCTAAGAAGATTCCAGTTCCATCAATTCAAAGTGGCACTTTAATGCACTCAATTGCTATGTTTATCCTTCAATTCATTTCTTTCCTAATTAGATCCTAGATTTTATGTTGTTTTCATTTCTTCCACAAGAAAATGCTACTGGAGTAGAACTCTAGTACAACTTGTTTAATATAGGTCCCTTTATTATTACTATTATTATTATTTTTGTTTCTGATGACACTGAAAATTGGAATGGTCTGGGAATTTTCTTTTCCTCTTCGCTTTCACAACATAGTCACATTTGAAAATCTGGTCCAATTTTGTTACTTCAATGCTGTCAACTTCTGCTCTCCATGCAACTTTGAACAATTTTGAAATGCTGCTGTTGGTTGTAACAACTGCCCTTTTTACTGGAAACTTGTCCAATCAATTCTGTTAACTACCATCATTAATAGGCTGTTCTTGTGGGTTCTTATGCCGAGAAATTTGGTTTTGAATTGAAACAATGCAGGTCCTTCTACCTTGTAGTTTCTTTGCTTAGTTTAAGGGCTCTGATCCTGATAACCCAGCCATGATTTTGAGTTTACTTATTTGAAAAATGTTTAACTGGTGCTGACTTTAACACATTGGATTGTAATTTTTTGTTTTCCAAAAGTTTAGTATGTGGAGTTTGACGATACCATGATGCTTTTAGTGACAAAGCATTACTAATGCTAGTATGAAATCGTACAAGTTGGTTCTTGATGATTAAGATCTGATTTTGTCAATTTCTATATGAAGTATAGCCTGATCAGCGGGCATAATTTACATAGGGATCCTGAATAATGTCCTTTTCCTATTCTTTGTGTTGATTGAGGGAAGAGCCATGCAAGCCATGGAGTTGATTAATCCTTGAAAATAAGTTGCTTTGCTGCATTCTATGCAAAAAGCTTGAGAAAAATAATAAAATTTTTATTTCAGGTCATAAGGTTGCTGTATTACTACTTAGGAATGTAATGCTTGAATCAAAGCATGCGTTTTCAAAATTCTTCTGATTCCTATACCCAGGGATTTATGGTTTTGTGGACATGACATCCAAGAAGCTTCCATGCGTATGATTTCATGTATGCAATTATATTTCATTTCGATCCAATTAAGCACAAATGAACTGGCATGAATTTGTTTTTTCCATTATTGATGACATATGTATTTATTTATCTCTGATTCTAATTGGTTTTGGTATTCTTGTATTTGGTATATTTTAGGGCTTCATGTTTGTTCAAATTATAATTTGTTAATTTATCCAATTAAAGATGAGCAGTAGGACATTGTGAGTAAATGATAGGGCTTAATGTTTTTCTTTAGTTCTTTTCCCTAGATAAACTGCTGAATGTAATCATCTGGGCTTTGTTTAGTTGATGAAATAATTTAGGAGCTGAAATAATAACTTAAAACTGTGTATACCTGTTTATATGTGGTCTATGTGCTTATACAATGTTGGTGTAATGGTTTTGCAGTTACTTTTTGTTGGTTGGGTAACCTGTATCTTGTACCTTCTTTACTTTAATAAATTAGAAAAAGGAACAGAAAAATCACTGCTTTCATATTGGTGTTGTTACGTGATTGTAGGTGGGTTTGTCCTTCTTTCTAACCCTCAAAATCGAATGGTTTGAAGATTTCTTTTACTCTTTGCTCTGCGGAGGTAACTTAATATTGAATCTCTATTACCATAGCTATTGTTGGATTGAAACTCTGTCAAGTTTTGCATGTTTAATCTGGTGAAATTAATTCATTGACAAAGTTGAGTTAACATTTCTTTCTTTTAACACGTAACCTTTTATATATACCTTCTGATTTCCCTTTCCATCTTTCTTTCATAAACTTACGAAATGGTCTCAGGTAATTTAGCTCCTAATGGTGCAATGTTGATATTTTCTCTATGCAAATTGAATTTTCACATTTGTTTGTTTACTGACAACTACTTTTTAGTTCACACCACAATGCATAACAGTTTCCAAGTAAAGAAAAATGCTTAGTATGATTAGAACCTCATCTTTCTATTTTCTTATATGGGCTTGCAATCTTGCTGTTTCTATGTGGGTCTTGTGTGAGAATTTGAAGCAGGGAATGAAACTATAGAATTGACCAATAGGTAGTTCTCTGATCTTTTAACCAGTGAGACCTGTTATTGAGGGCTGATCATATAAAGTTTACCAAACTCTTATCCAATTTAGATGGCATCATTTGAAAGAGATGTAGTAATATCTCAATCATGTTTTTCCCTCAGTTTCCTCCAAGTAGGATGCTCTTATTGGTGAATGGCATATTTTCTTATAATTTTTATTATCTGTGCCCTTGGTGGAACCACTCTACTTGGGAGTGTTGAGGGAAAAGCTTGATGTTTGGTACTGTCAAATGATTGGGTTGATAAATAATGCAGTTTATATTGATTATTCTGTTGTAATTTTGTCCTTAATTGTTCTTAGATGTTGAAGCTCATTCAGAATAGCAATGAATATGTGCAATGCATTGCTTATTTTAATTTGCCTTGTCTTTTAGGTGAGTTTGAAAGAGATGGAAGAAAGCCCATCCTCCAATACGTTGGATGGGAGAATAACTGCAATCAAGTTCAGTTTAGCAAATCGTCAAGAAATTGTAAGTTTGGTTCTCTCTGTTTCTTTCTAAATGTCTGTAAATTTTTTAAAAAATATCCTGTTTTCTCTATCTGAAGAAAAGTCTCTTACTTTTCAAGTTTATTATCCATTCATGAGATTGGATAATGGTAATAAGGAAAAGCAAATTTTGTTATATTGAAAATTGCATGTTCGGTTAGTAGCTCTTGGACACATCTCATAGATTACAATTATATCAGAAGAATAATGGACACTTCCTCTTTTCTTCTGGGCAGTGTAAGTCATCAATTAGTGACTGCCCGATCAATCATTCTAGCCAGCTCTCAAATCCTTTTCTTGGTCTACCACTTGAGGTTGGGAAATGTGAATCCTGTGGTACTTCTGAGCCTGGACAATGTGAAGGTATTGCAGTGTTTCATCTTATTTTATTTTTGCTGAATTTTCATGAAGTAACTAGCTTTCTTTCTTATAATTTGATGTGCTCCCATTTCAGGTCATTTCGGTTACATTGAGCTCCCAATTCCAATTTATCATCCAGACCATGTTAGTGAACTAAAGCGGATTTTGAGTTTGCTGTGTTTGAAGTGCCTGAAGATGAAAAACAGGAAGGTAAGTACAGCCTAGTTCAATTCAATAAAAACAAGGTTTTGAAATTTTCATTTGCTTTGGTGATACTATTCCCGTCTTCTTTTGTTGTGATAATACCAAATCTTAGATTTCATTTTTGTGTTTGCTTTAACATGAAGGACTTGTTTGATTGTTTTAAGCACCTGTTCAATATACAGCTGCTTACTAATTCTAGGACGGGGGTCTGTCTTCATTCTATAAGTGTCTGACACGAGACTTATAAAATTTGTTTAACTCAATGCGTATGTTTTCATTCCACTTTTGGAAAATGTAGGTTGAAGCTAGTAATCAACTATATATTACTCCTCTCTATCACCTTTTCTGCTGTATTGCAGATGAAAAGGGTTAATCGTACCAGTATCTGTGTTTTTCATGTATTTACTTGTTCTTCTAGAATGTTTGTTTCATATACATATGAAACAATGCTATTTTTATGCTCTTATGCAGTGTCTAACAAAATGTCCTTTACAGTTTCAGGACAAGAATGTTGGCGTTTTTGAAAGAATGTTATCTTCATGTTGTGAGGTGAGATTTCAATGGCTTGTAAATTAATATAATGACATGTTCTCTTCTGTGAATTTATAGTCATTTTTAATCCTTAATCGACCATGTTACTAGTAATTAGTCTGGTTCAGTTTTATATGAATATTCTGCAAGTACAATGTAGAATTTTCTGCCACTTCCAATTGCATAATATATATATTTATATATGTATTAGGATAGAGGTGATTAGTGAATGATGAAATAGATATTGTTGTGAGTTTTTTTGCCACTTCCCACTTGGCTCTCTCCTTCACTCTACTTTTTATTTCTGTAATTCTGAAATATTCTTCTGGTCTTCTGAAATTCCTCTGCTGCTTCATTTACTAAGAAACTATGTATACCATAAATTCTGTTGCATCAGTTTGGAATCAGAGTGAAGGATCCTTCTCTCTCTTGTGTTTTCTATTTTCTGAGTCACTGGCTAGAATTGCTGAACTTATATGTGATGCTCTTTCAAAGATATTAAAGCTCAAAATCGGGAAGTTGAATTGCATTTGGTTCTTTAAAAGAAAAACTCAGCTTCTGCATCCTCAGCTCAAAATTAGAATCCTAAAAGGCCAGCTCTAAAGGATCAGCTGTTCCATTAGCTGATTTAAGTACAGTGGTTGCAGTAGCTGACCCCTCTATTTGTAGAAGTCTACCACAGATTTGGAAGCAGGTCAATTTCCTACCATATCTAGCCATAGATTTGGTGGCCTAAAAGGGCATGAAGCTGGAAGCCAATAGTATCTATGGGATATCTATCCTGATTTATTTTTTGATTGGAAATGTAGCTTGAACTGTTTTAGCTGTAGCATAGAGAACGAAATTCGAAAAGTCTATCTTGCTGAAGCAAAGGAAAAAGATACCAGCTCAGATATGTTGGATTGAAAAAACAAGTGGGTTTCAAAAGGATTGGTGTGGGGTAAGCTAAGTAAGATATTGGAGGAGATGAAACAACCCACGCCAATGCCACTTTCTTCCCTAACCATAAGCAAAGGGTTTATATCCAGTTAACCCAACACAGTAGGGTAACATGAGTACTCTAGAATGTACAAGTAACTATTTGTAGCTACTTGTTTTGATTTTAAATGGAATTGAAGATGTGATAATTGCAGGATTAAGAATTTATTAAAGCCATAGATAGCACAACAATTTTATGTTTGACAAACAATCTCCTTAAACATGCTGCTACCATTCTATATTCTATGAGTGATTTGATTTCTTGCTACGCGAATTCAAGAGTATTCATCCAGTTAAGCTAATACGCATTTAGATGATAAGTGTGCAGCTTTGATGTTGGGGGTAAAAAGCCTGATAAAAAATTCCACTGTGGCATCTCCCTACATAGTAATCATCTTGGAACTCCTTACAATTCAACAAATACCCATGGCGGGTGCAAAGCTGAAACTGTAAATGAATGCCATTTGTAGGGGGTTTGGACATTTTATGTGTCAATGTAGTGGTAGGTTCGTGGCTTTGGCAGAAAAAAATGGTTGGACATAGTCTGTTCCACATTAGCAACAAGAAGAGAAAGTTGCACTCTTAGAAGCTGAAGAAAGCAAAATGAGGAGTGAAAATGATGGGGCCAATAGCATTGCCTAATTCCATGCCCTCTTTTTCATTAAGCAAAAGGATGTCCTGGATGAAAACTGGAGAAGGAATAGCATCTTTCAAACATTTGTTTGCTGCAATAGACAATTATGTATCCTAACTATTGATTCTGGCAATTGCAGCAATACTATTTCTGGTGATGCTAGGAACAAACTAGGCCTAAAAGCCAAGCCTAATTCTAATCCTTCTATAGTTGTGAAGGTGAACAATACTAACTTTAAGGTTAATGAGAAATTTTTTGTGACTTTATTAGAAGTTTATTGATAACGTGCAGAGTATTTTTTTTGCAATTAAAGTTCGCAAGGGGCAATTGGATTCCTTACAAAAAGGTAAACCATTTGGGTTTCACAGTACCTATCCCTTACACATAGGTAAGTAGAGATGAAGTTTCTACCATTTAAGGAGTTGACCCATTAAAGCTTTAGCAGTTTTGCATTTAGTGTACATCAACCATCCATGAAAATGGATTTCTTTGTCGAGCCCTTGCTTTTCTTTCTTAGAGGGGGAGAATTAATGCAGCATAAGTTTAAGTTTTGGGTCTGAAGTCAGGGTCTTCAGTGATTTGTGAATTCTTGTTAGCCTACCTTCTGAACTCGAGTCTCAGTCACCCTATGGTTCTCTACTTGCAGTAAAATTCAGTTACTCTTGTGAGTCTGATTGCTTGACTTAGGAAATTCTGGTTGAATGTTCTAGCTTTTTAAGTTGCTTATGGTTGATGCTACTCATCTTTGATTTCATTTGTTGTGAGGATTTGCTTCTTTTCTCTTGTTCTCTTGCTGGTTCTTTTCTTCGCTTCATTCCTTCTTTTTATTCTTTAAAAATTTAGGGGCTATTTGGATAGCCACTAAAGTGCCTTTTTATCTTTATGGGTGTAAAGATAACATATTATTTGATTGTTGGAAAAGTGATTGATGTGACTATATAGTAATTATAAAAAATAAAACCACAAAATTAGGGTTGGTCGACTAATAATTATACATGCTACCTGATACATCCTACCTCCATAGGTTACCTTTTTTCAAATTGAGTTTGGCCGACCATTGCTACCATGTTTTGGACTCATGTCCAAATGCAGCCATTTTTTTCAACTGAGTTTCAATTGAAAATTTTTTTTCAAAAAAATGGCTGCCCAAATACGCCCTTAAACTCTTCTTCCCTTCTAAAATTCCATCACAAGTTAAGTGGCACCATATGCTATATCAGACACAGTAACTGAAAGAGAGATGCATCACCATTCTTCTTTGTCTATTTTGTTTCCATGTTTTCTTAAATGTTTCCATTTTTGGTAACCTAATATCTTACAAATGTAAACCACAGAGGGATCATGTTCAATGATTGTTCTCTTCTCAGTACTTGTAAAATTCAACCACTTCCTGTTTCCAGAATTCAAACGTTGGCAATATGTCCTGAGTCTTGTTTCTCTCCTTCCTATTTAAGGTTCAAAGCAAAGTAACCTTTCAGAATGGCTGTAAATTTACCAATTTTGCCTGAGGAATCTTGGAGCGATGTCTATATACCCTAGCTGTCTCATAATGCAGCGCTGAGTAGAATTGTGAACAGATTGAACTTCAGTCAAACTTGCTCCAATTCAACTATGCATGATTCATATTCAATAACTAAAGAGCAGATCCGAGTTAAAGCTTGAATGCATAATTATAGTATCTGATTGAGATTAACAACTCTTTTCCATTTCTTATTAAAGATTTTTGATGTTTTTAAAACTTATTTGAATATAATGAGGAGAAAAAAATATTCCAGTTGGTTTTGTGCATTAAGAATATGTTAAGGAAGAAAGCTTGAGCTAGAAAAGTTTGTTTCTTCTTGAACTGTATCACTGTAAACTTGACCATTGTTTAATCTTAATCCATTTCCTAGCAAGTTGATTGTGGAGTAAGAAGGCTAAAGAATAGTCACCTTAATAAGCTTTAAGAGTGCATTATTAAGCAGTATAAACCTAGTTAAGTTGATCTGCATGTATATGTGATTATACATGTGGGGGGTAAACCCTTTTCAGCATGGTATTTTACTTTTTTACTTTTGCATTCAGAGATGGAAGTCATGATAAATTACCTTTTTCTTTCACCTTTGGAGGAGAGAGACGGGGGGGGGGGAGGAATAGGTTGAGGAACATTTTGCTGCCATAATCTGCCAGTGAAAGCTGAAATTTGCTGCATGTTTATACCTCAAAATTTTAAGACCCACATTTCTATTCTGGAAATCAAAATATGGACGTGCACTTTCTTCAAATAAACATATTTTTTTTGTCAATAAAGTTGCACTAGTTATTCTCATTAATTAAGGATTTGGTATTCCTCATGGTTCTATTTTTGATTGAGAGAATATATTGAACCAAGGAGCTTATCCATGTTAATTCTTTTGGAACAATAGGACCTTTTGGTTCTCAACAAGTTTTGTTACTGATATTATGCCATTCTTATTATACTCTTCATATATTTTTGTTCACATAGTTGTGCCTTCTTGACGTGTGGTATCAGACAAAAGTAGTCACAAGAAGCATGCAGGACAACTAAGAAAAGGGTAAAATGGTCACAAAAAGTAATTCCGTATATTTGGAGATAGACTTTTTATGACCATTGATCTTCATTAAGTTGGTATTTGTGCTTCATGTTACTCCTTTTGCTGGAAACCACCCTGAGAAGCAGTGGAAAGGCACATAGAAGTGGATGAAAATAGATGAAGGGTATTATAAGGTAAAAGAATTTCAATTGCATAATGATAAAAACAAGGGTGACTGAGTGTGGAATAAGTCCTATTTCCCTTTTCTTATGATCCTGTAATGTCTTTACTTTTTCTATTTTCAATTAATGTATGTGGGAATAACATCTCTTTGGGTCATTTCCCTATAAAGCTATTCTTTTCAAAGACCTTATGTTTGTGGCCAATTATTTACTCTTGTAGGTTGCTTCACAAGTTTCAGTCAATGAAGTCAAAACTGCAGATGGTGCATGCTATCTAGAGCTTAAAGTACCATCAAGAACAAGAGACCCAGAGAATATCTGGGGTTTCTTAGAAAAGTATGGATATCGTTATGGTCAGAGATACTCACGGCCGTTGCTTCCCTCTGAGGTTCATCTCTTCTTGATATTTTATTTGTTTTAAAATAATGATTTGAAAAAGAAAACCTTCTCAGTTTGGTGATTCAGGTATCTTCCTTAAGCAATCTTACATAACTGAAAAAATGGGATTAGAAACTTGAACTTCTTTGGATATTCGCATTTTTTAAGGTCTAGGAGCAGTTTCTCTGAATTGATTGGATTGCATATCCTATGAATCATGTGGAACTTAATTCCGAAACTTCAACTCCCTGTGCCTAGTGATATGTGATGTCCCTTAGTGTTCTCAAGGCTTCTGGTGCACAACTTTTTATTGTAGCCCTTTGCATTTAATCCTGTTATGTGAATAACCTAAAGTTCAAAAAGAACCTAGTTGAAACAGTATATTCATTTCCTGCCATCCACTTAAATATATAAATTCATGCCCCTATGAGCTTAAACTTTCAGATAAAGTGATAATTTCAACATGTTATCAAAGTGGGGATGTTGCAAATTGAAATTCTTCCAGTTAAAAGTTATTCCCCATGTGAGGAGGTGAGTTACATGTATTACATGTTTAAAATTTTGGTAGAGGTGTTAATTTGAGTACATCCAATGTGTGGATGTGACATTTGATGAAGCTCTATGACTTTCTTGAATCAATATACAATTTCTAGAAAGCAAACAGTAAAGAGAAGTCAAATCATAAAATGCCATGCTTAAGTTTGCTCCAACACAGAGTGGGTAATGAGGATCAAAATGGGAAAGAGCTCCGTCATTCTGTTACTAACATTTTGCATTATCTAATCCTTTGAATTCCTATCGTAGGGCAAACTCTTTTGCCTTGTGTGGTGTTCTTCACCATGAGAAACATGAGATGCAAGCTTTTCTCAATCATTTAGAGAAATGCCTTACTTTTTCGTTTCTGCAAACTTTTGCAATATGTAAATCTTCAATAGTTGTCAAGTTCTCACTTAAACTTCCTTCCATGTCAGTCTTTTCTCAATGTCTTCATTTGCATGATGAAACATGTTCAATATAGAAAAATTATTCTCGAGCAGGGAACATGTCTTCTCTGTGCTTTTCTTTTGGATAATAAGCAATTATTCTTTTATTTTACTGTTTGAGAATTACTAAATCTGATACTCTTTATTACTGGATACCTCATTCATATCCTATTTAAGACAATATTACCCTGTATATGAAAAGAATATTATTCAAAACAATGATAGATGTGTGGAAAATTGGCTATTATAGTCCATATTTTGATGCGTTAGAAGCTGTGGAGGCAAAAAAAAAGTATTTGGGTTAAATGCAAATTCGCCTCTCAAACAAGGATTCTTAATCAACTCATTGAGATTTTAAAAGCACTTTTTAGTCCTTAAGTTTTTAAGTTATCATCATATTAGTATTTGTGTTAAAAAACATTTAATATGCAGTATATTTTATTTATTTATTTGGTAAAAAGGTCATCAGCTTGATCTTTCTATCTAAAGTTTACCTAAATTTATTTTAAAATGATTATTATTATTATTTGAAAATGAAGTATTAAATTGAGACTGTTGAAAATTCAAGGATTTCATTGGGAATCTTTAATACTGTTTTGGACTAATTTGTCTTTCGCCAAAATATTTTGTAAAAAAGTTTAAAATTAGAAAATTGGAAAATATTTGGGATGGTATCCAGATTCAGCCTTATCTTTGTGGGTATCCAGCAGTGTAGAAGAAACAGTTTAGAAGTTGAAACCATAGTATCTTGATATGGTAGATATAAGTGCTGTAGAAGGGTGAATTATATGAGATGCAAGAGATCTGATGAGAATCATTCTGTCTTACTCAATACCTTAGTTTCTGGAGCTTAATGATATGTTAGGTTTATGTAAAGTTAAAAAAAAAAAAAGAATAGGACAGGGAGTGAATGTGCAATATAAATGTTCTGTTTACATTGTCTGGTTGGAGAAAAGTATGTTGAGAAGTAAATTATAGGGTTTACCTCTCTCCCTTTATTTCAAAATTTCCTTCCCTCCCAAATTATAGGGGTTGGGAGAGAGAAAATAAGTTGGGGTCATTAATGGAAAACTTGATCTCCTTTTTTAGCATTAATAATCTGGTAGGAACCTGGAAACAAAAGGTAAAATAAGTCACTACGCTCTCTTCTCCCTTCTCTCTTCACATCTTTGCTTCAGTGCTAACAAAATTAAAGTAGTGAACTTCCACTAGGTAAACCGTTTGTTTCCTTCCCCTTTCTCATTGAGTCCCCCAACTTTTCCCTGTTCTGAAAACTAAACTTAGTACAATGCTGTAATAACAGCTTAGGCTATTACGTGCTGAACTTATGTTAGTTTAGCTCACTTTTTTTAACTCGTAATTTCTTTTTCCCATCAAATATTTCTAGGCCATGGCAATTTTGAAAAAGGTACCAGCTGATGCACGAAAGAAACTCTCTGCAAAAGGGTACTTTCTGCAGGATGGATACATTCTTCAGTATTTACCTGTACCTCCAAACTGTTTGTCTGTTCCTGACATTTCAGATGGAACCAATATCATGTCAACGGTGAGCTATTCAAGTTCTCTGATATTTTGAATGGTATAATTTTCTCAGCTATCAGTGTCAAGTGATTAATGCATGATGTTTCTTCCAGGACTACTCAATATCTTTGCTTAAAAAGGTACTCAGACAAATAGAGGTCATCAAAACTTCTAGATCTGGTATACCTAATTTTGAGTCGCATCACATTGAAGCTAATGACTTACAATCAGCTGTTGCTCAGTATTTTCAGTTTCGGGGCACTGGCAAGGTATGTACTCACCTGTCCTATCTGATTATTTTGTTGCTTCACGTTGTTGTACTCGAGGAAAAATATATTATGGCTCTCTATGTCATGGAAATAATAGAAGCTGAGCAGAAAGGTGAGTTTGATGGTTGACTTTTCATTTTCTGCAATTGTGTCAGACCAGCTATATTGTCTTATTGACCTAATTTTGAAATTTTGACTTGTACAATGATTGTTATACTGCATATATAAACTGTAAATTATTGTTTTGGAGTTTTGGGATCTTTCTAGAAATTTAGCCATTTTTTGTTTTGTGTGTGACAGATAGCTTTTCCCAAAGAGTAACTGTTGGCCAATCTCTGTTCTGGATGGAGAAGCTAAGAACAGTGTCTAATATCCACTATCTAGTGGTGTATTGGGACAGACGGAATAGAAAAATTGCATTCAAATATTGACAAAAAATCAAAATAGCTATATGTTTTAAATTTGATCATTTGATTGAAATATTTTGGTTAAATATAAAAAAAATATAATTAACGCTTAAAATTCACTTTTTGAATAAGTAAAGAAGGTTGGTCAAATTTTTAAAAAATACTTGTCCAAATGGATCCTTGTAATCTGCCCTGGTTGGATTTGTATATATATTTTTGTATATATATTTTTTTCTTTTTATTACTATCCATTTTTTCATCATTTGATTTTCAATTTGTTCCACTAGGCTTCTCGTGATGTAGATTCGCGTTTTGGGGTCAGCAAAGAGTCAAGTACATCATCTACTAAAGCATGGTTAGAAAAAATGAAAACTTTATTTATTAGAAAGGGATCAGGATTTTCATCTCGTAGTGTGATAACTGGGGATCCATATAAAGGGGTCAATGAAATTGGTTTACCATATGAAATAGCACAAAAAATCACCTTTGAAGAGAGAGTCAGCCAACACAACATGGAATTCCTGCAGAAGCTTGTTGATAAGAAGTTGTGCTTAACATATAGGGATGGTTTGTCAACATATTCACTTAGGGAAGGTTCTAAGGGTCATACTTTTCTGCGACCTGGTCAAGTAGTGCATAGGAGAATTATGGATGGGGACATGGTTTTCATAAACCGGCCACCAACAACCCACAAGCATTCCCTGCAAGCATTGTCAGTATATATCCATGATGACCATACTGTTAAGATCAACCCCCTAATTTGTGGTCCATTGAGTGCAGATTTTGATGGAGACTGTATCCACTTATTTTATCCCCAGTCCCTTTCAGCTAGAGCAGAGGTTGTAGAGTTGTTTTCAGTGGAAAAACAATTGTTAAGCTCCCACACTGGGAACTTCAATTTGCAGTTGGCGACTGACTCCTTATTATCTCTGAAATTGATGTTCAGAAAGTATTTCTTTGGTAGAGCAACTGCTGAACAGTTAGCAATGTTTCTACCAACTTTATTGCCTAGGCCTGCTGTTATTAAGAGCTCTACTTTTCAGGCCTTTTGGACAGTTTTACAGATGTTACAGACTGCATTACCTCCTTCCTTTGACTGTAGTGGGGACAGGTTCTTGACTTGTAAAAGTGAGATGGTGAAAATTGAGACCAATAGGGACACTGTGCAGTCAATTTTCATTGATATTGTAACTTCTATTTTATTTTCAAAAGATCCCAAGGAAGTACTAAGGTTCTTTGATTCCTTGACTCCATTATTGATGGAAAATCTCTATATGGAAGGTTTTAGCGTTTGCTTGGAGGACTTCTACATTCCAAAGAGTGCACTAAAGGTGGTCCAAGAAAGTATCCAAAATGTTTCATCTTTGCTTTATTACTTGAAATCAACTCAAAGTGAGTCAATACAGTTGCAGCTGGATAACTACTTGCGGGAAGTAAAATTACCAATTTCAAACTTTGCGATCAAGTCATCTGCAATTGGTTATCTCATTGACTCTAAGAGTGACTCTGCTCTAAATAAAGTTGTCCAGCAGATTGGATTCTTGGGTATGCAGATTTCAGATAAAGGAAAATTTTATACCAAGACATTGGTGGAAGACGTGGCAGAGCTCTTCCATAAGAAATATCCTTCTAGAGGGAATTATCCCTCTGAGGAATTTGGATTAGTTAGGAGCTGTCTCTTTAATGGGTTGGATCCTTACCAAGAGATGGTGTACTCAATTTCTAGCAGAGAAGTTATTGTACGTTCAACTAGGGGATTGACCGAACCAGGGACATTATTTAAGAATCTTATGGCCATCCTTCGTGATGTTGTTATTTGTTATGATGGTACTGTGAGAAACTTGTGTAGCAATTCAATCATTCAATTTGAGTATGGAACCAACCATGGAATGCCTGACAACAATGAGTTTAGTGCTGGTGAACCTGTTGGAGTGTTGGCTGCAACAGCCATGTCAAATCCGGCATATAAAGCAGTTCTTGATTCTTCTCCAAGCAGTAATTCCTCCTGGGAGATGATGAAGGTAATCATGCATGTGGTACACTGATGATTCATTTGCTTATATAGTTTCTTTTATCCAGATGTGTATGCTTACTTGTGCCTTTTGAGTTCAGGAGATACTGCTTTGTGGTGTAAGCTTCAAAAATGATTTGTCTGACCGCCGTGTAGTACTTTATCTGAACGACTGCCAATGTGGAAGAAAATATTGTTCGGAAAATGCAGCATATGCCGTCAAAAATCAGTTAAGAAAAGTCAGTCTTAAGGAGGCGGCTATGGAGCTATTGATTGAGTATGTCTACCATGTTGTCATTCTTCGTGATTACTTTATATTTTGCTAAATTATCCTCGTTCTGTACTTGAAGGTTTTCACCATGCTGTAATGGTGCTTATCCTTTGCCCAAAAGAAAATAGTTTGATATGGATTTCCAGAACAGGAGTTTTGCTTCTTATAAATATGAAATAAATGGTAGACTTTCATGACATGTCATCTATTTGTCAGCACACTGGAACATCTCTAGCAACTTTGTTTAAGTTTCTTATTTTATCCTTTCTTATTTTGAACTTATAGAAATTTCTATTATCAGCAATCATCTTAAAAAATGAGCAGAATTTGTTAGTCCAAGCAGTACGGGAGGCTGCTAATTTCTATTTCATCTTTTTATATATTTAATATTCAACTGATGCACCAGTATCTTTTACAAAATCTTTACTCCATTGCTTAAGCTTCTGATGTATCACCCTGCACCATGATCTCTTGTTTGTACATCACTGCCGATGGCTTTTGATGTCCAGTGACATTTCTCCTACAATCCTCTAGGCAAAATGGCATTGAAGCTTATTCATAATTCTTAAAGATCCAATTATTGATCTTGCAGCTGCAGAAAGAAAAAGAAGTGATGAGATTTTTTCATATTATAAATCTGAATCTGATTAATCTGTTGAATCACATCTGAAGTTTAAAAGGCTCTAGGTTAACTGTTTGTCAATCTGCTGTAGACCACTGTCTGCCTCCTTCCAAACAACTTTCCTTTTTTGCCTTTTACATCGAGGATGGTGGTGTTGGAATGAAATTGATTGTGCTCTACTGGTCATCCTTTCCCCACCTTTATTTTTTCTTTTTCCTTTCTCAGGTATAAACCAAAACATTCAATAATTGAGAGTTCCGAAATAGATACTGGGCTTATAGGTCATCTTCATCTGAATGAGGTTTGTGCATATACCTGTCTGAGAATGTCTGAAGCTCTATGGTTTTCTTGTTTTAGAACTTTTGCCATTGCTGCTAACCATGGTGGATCATTTGCCCAACAGAGGCTATTATCAGGATCAAATATTGGTATGAATGAAGTCTTGGAAAAATGTGAAGCCAAGATCAATTCTTTCCGGAAGAAGAAAAAAGTTAGCCATCTATTCAAGAGAATTATATTAGGGGCCAGGTTGGTCTTTGAATTATTACTTTTATTATTATTATTATTGCTAAAGCCATGGAGGACTAATTTTTCTGTGTATTCATTGGGTCTTGTTGGAACATGTAGTTCTGCTATGGCCTATAAGATTAGCTGTCTACTTTTCTTATCTATCTGACGCTTCTGATGTATCTTGGGATAAAATTTTCAAAACATGGATGTGTAAGTTTCTTATATCAGGAAGTGGTACTTTGCATGCAGTTCATGCTGCTCTTTCCAACAGTCTTCCAATGGCGAGTCATTTGACATGCCTTGCTTGAAGTTCATTTGGCAAGAAACAGAAGATGATAATTTGGAGGGAATATCTCATATCCTAGCTGATGTTATTTGCCCAGTTTTATTAGGAACCATAATTAAAGGTACTTTTTGTACTTCATTTATCTGATCTTGTCATACAATCAGCTAATTTACATCTATGTGCATTTTGTTTTCAAGATTTAAAAAAAGAAGATAAAAATAGTCAATTACCAAAACATTTCTAGGGTGAGAATACAACTAGATTTCTTCTAAATATTCCTTCATCTTTAATTTCATAATTATCTTTATTTTAACCAAAAAATTAGTAAAAGGTAAAAGAATGTCATGAGGTCAGAGAGCAGGAAGAATGGCAGAAAAGTGGCACACAACTGTTAATGTGTCTGCTCTTTTGTGTGAATGTTTTGGCTTCAAAGTGGTTGCCTATTTCATCTACCACATTGCAGAAAAACCATGTCTAGCCATCTACGGAATATTTACTAGTGAAATGCTCCCTTTTCTTTTCTTTTCTTTCTTCTCCTTCTTTATAGACAGATAAATTGTTGCAGAGATCATTTTTGACATTGTATTCCTTATTGCACTTGAACTACTTGTCTCATATTTTGTGTGAAAAGAAATCATCAACATTTTCAAATCTTGGAAGGAAAATATGGTAAATTTACAGCTTTTGGAGCTTCTCTGAACCTTGGTTTTGGAAGTGAATATGATGCAGGACAAAGGTCTGCAGGGCTGTGCCACCACTATCCAAAACAACAAATGGGTTTCATGAAAAGAATAAATTTGAGTAGTATGCTGAAATTGCTTGAAAAGGTAAAGGGAACAAAGAAATCTTATCGTCACAATAAGAAAAGGGTAAACCCTAGGTGTCACACTTGGGGACCTTATGGTGTTGCATCCCAAGTTTGATTGCACCACACAACCATCATTACATTAATAATATGAGTATACAAACTCTTTATTGATTGAAGGAAACTCTATCGTAACACAAATAAATCCTCTATTTTAAAGGTTGTAAACATATCCTTCGTTTACTAGGACTTGCCTTCTAATAGCTAATAAAGATTAAAAAACTATGATTTCTAAATAGATGTAATCTAGTTTCTTAATTAGAAACCAACTAGAACTTTTATTCTTGAACATTCTAAATTGCTGAAATCCTAACTGATGACTCATAAATTGAAATTTCCTATATTAAGACTTTAAAGTAGGCTCCACGCTTGAGTAGTAATTCTCCATTGTTTTAGCTCTTTCCCATTATTCTCCTATTTAATTCAAATGTTTAAGAAGGGAGTTCAAGTTCGAGGCTTAAAAGACTATTTAAATTTGTAATATGAGCACTCAAATACAA
Organism: Marsdenia floribunda; assembly: GCA_035583425.1. Classification (NCBI taxonomy): domain Eukaryota; kingdom Viridiplantae; phylum Streptophyta; class Magnoliopsida; order Gentianales; family Apocynaceae; genus Marsdenia; species Marsdenia floribunda. The sequence continues at coordinate 6,038,398 of JAXGGT010000094.1, read as the reverse complement.
TTTGATAATCCTTATGTGTCTTTTTATCAGCATACAAACTGATCTAATTTTCTTGTGTTCAAGTACCACCTCCAGAATATTTGAGGTCATTCATTTGAAAACAAGATGACATATTAACTGATTGTTTGTCAGGAGAAAATGATTGAAAGGAAGACTATATGAAGTCTGGGAATCTCCATTTTCTGCTTCTCTAACTACAACTTGATATAGACTTTGCATTATTTTCTAATTATAATGTAGGAATAATTGTTTTAACAACATGAGTATGCTTTAGGATAAAAACATCTCCACACTCTGCTCAATGCGAACTATGAGAGCTTCCAAATTTGCTCCAACATCAAAACTGTTTGGACCTTTATGACCATCTATTATTGGATTTTGGGCTCTTGGTGTATCGCTGAATATCTCAGAACTATAATTACTTTTGCATTTTCTAAATTGATTTTTCACCTCCATTGTACTCTGTAGCTTAAGTTGAACTCAAGAGTAATAGACTTGAGGTGACCATAACCATGTTCATGAATCGACAGGTGATCCAAGGATTTCCACTGTTGATATGATCTGGATTAGTCCTGACACACCAAATTGGATCAGGAGTCTATGCAAGAGTCAAAAAGGTGAACTAGCTCTGGATGTTATCATTGAGAAAGATGCTATTAAGCAAACTGGAGATGCATGGAGGATTGTTATGGATTCCTGCCTTCCTGTAATTCACTTAATAGATACCAGGAGATCCATCCCATATGCAATAAAGCAGGTCCAAGAATTTCTTGGAATCTCATGTGCATTTGAACAAGCTGTTCAGGTATTGTTGAAGATCTTTGCATCAGGCATTGAAGGCTTATAGAACGCTAGCGTTCACCCTGATTTTCTTCCTCTGTTACATAAGCATGCTTAGAGCCCATACATGCATAGCATTTTGAATGAGGATGGATTTGCAGGTTCTCTGCTAAGTCAATTCATGGATTTTCTTTTCTTTAGAGTAATCTGTATTCCCTGCATCTGAAGCTAAGTTTAGTTTTACCAACCCAAATATGAATGTAGAAAAGATATTGATGCAGGACAAACCCACAACTTCTCCCACAAAGCTCCCTTGGTCTGCTAGGCCATCAGTGTTAAACTAGGCTGGAAAAGAGGTTTAAATTACTTGAAGGAAAGCACAACTGAAAGGATTTCAAAGCAGTTGTATGCTATAAGTAAGATTAATCAACAAACTCTAGGAAATTGCATAGGGTATCAAAATCACTATCCTTAACTTCTAGTACTGTTATGAACTCAGCTAAACTAAATATTACTGCTAATTACTCATAAACCGGGTTTCCAGATTAAATTGGAATCCTGCCCTTTACTGTTATGCATGGTATTTGTATATTAGCCTTAAAAAAATGGGAAAGATGGGAGTTTGATAAATTGGTTAAGTAATATGTCAAACGGAGTAGAAAACATGCGTTCTTGTGACTTTCTGACTTTCTGATTAAAGATACTCTAAAGAAGTCACATTTTAAAAATTTGTGAAAACATCTTGGCATGTGCTGTGCTAAGTGATTAAATTGAACCCTTTCTATCAGGTTAAGATGCTTTTAAAGTAGGTGACAATTTCACATGGTATGCAGGAGGTCCTGAGCTCGACTTCTATCTTTTTCCTGTTTGTTAATTATTGTTGATGTGTTGGGTTTTGTTATAAAATGTTGTGTCCGGACCTCACTTGAGGGGTTGTGTTAAATGATTAAATTGAACCCTCTTAGTTTAACCTTTTAGAGTTAGCAATTTAACTTGCTGAAAGGAATAGCAAACAGTTATAAATCAGGAATAGATTCTTACTCTGTGTCAAGAATTTCCTTCATTTTCATCCAATCTCTGATCTGCTCAACATTTTTCTATTTCCACCCAATCTCAAAGTTCTGTCTTCCAGAAATTGTTCAGTATCTATGGACCTTTGTTATTCAAAGTGATAACCCTCTTTTCAACTTCTACTTGCTACCTCTAAAATCTGGATCAATCTGTAGATCTTAGGCAAGGGTCACATAGTTCTGTCAGATTTTCTTTATCTACTTAATATTGAAGCAGCGCCCTTCTTTGATTATGTAGTTTTTTTTAAAAAAAAAAAAAAAATTGAAATATACTTTCTTTTTTTGTGTAGATTTTCAAGGGCCATTAATCAGCTTTGCTTTTATTTTTTTATTTTTTTCCTCTTCATGAACTACATGTAAAATAGCTATAGATTGCATCTCTTCATTAAAAAGTGATGGAAAAGTAATATATCCAAAAACTTTGATATTAGAAATGAGTTCCTTTTGGTCTGTGGTTTTAATGGTTCCAGCATTTGCAATTAAAATGAATTAGATATGTAGTTTTCTATGTTTCCTTGGCCATATAAGCATCTGATGACGGTAATCTCCACTTCTTTTATCCCAAAAATTTTCCTGTTGTTTTTTATTTATGAAACATCCCCTACCATGTGGATGGAACCACTACTCACTTTCCAGAAATTTTATTGGCTCTGAAAATCTGAAGCATTTTGCTTATAATGTCTTGTGAAATTGAGTGTTTCCATTTGTTTACAGCGTCTTTCAACGTCAGTGACGATGGTCACAAAAGGTGTTCTCAAAGACCATCTCGTACTATTGGCAAATAGTATGACATATTCTGGTAATTTAATTGGCTTCAACAGGGGTGGCATTAAAGCACTGTCTCGATCTCTAAATGTGCAAGTACCCTTTACAGAGGCAACTTCTTTTGTAAGGAGCTCATTCATTCAGTTCGTTTAACAGTTCTAATTATATTATACTTTCTGTGGGTCCTCATGTATTTTGTATTAAAATATTTTCCAGGCCCCACGGAAATGTTTTGAAACAGCAGCTGAAAAATGCCATGTTGATAATCTCTCTAGCATTGTAGCCTCTTGTGCCTGGGGAAAACAAGTAGCTGTTGGCACAGGATCTGCATTTGATATCCTTCTGGATACAAGAAAGGTTTATTCACACTATTGGCTTTGATAGTGTTCTTTCCTATTTATTCTAGTGGGATGGGGTAATGAAGTATTTGTTTCATGACAGGCTTTACATGTTTGAGTATCCTGACTTTTTTTTTTTTTTTTTTTTTTTTTCCCAAGAAATTTGCTTTACTGATAGCATATGCTTCCATTCTTGCTTGTAGCGTCCAAGTGAATTGATGAACCTACCGTCGGTTTATATCAAGATTCTACTATTTCTTTCCCCATTCCTTTTTCCTTTTGGAATTTTGAAACAATAATGAGTCTGTATGCATGTGCCTCTGCAGGTTGAACTGAACCAACCAGATGGAGTAGATGTTTATGATTTCCTGCACTTGGTGAGGAGCAACTTAAATGTGGAAGGAACAGCGACTGGTTGTATTGGTGCAGAAATTGATAATTTGTATCTGGATGATGAAAGTGTGGGAGGTGACCTGTCTCCGCTCCGAGATTCTGAGATGCCAATGTTCGAAGATAAAATGGAGTTTGAGGACGGCCAGAGAGAATATGGCTGGGATAATGATCCAAACCCAACTGCCAAATCTAGTGGGTGGGTACAAGCAACAGACAACGCCCAAAGTGGTGAGTGGGATCAATCAATTAAAAAAGCCCACAATGCTGGTGCCAGCCTAAAAGCAACAGATTCAGCTTGGTCCAGTTGGGCTAAATCTGATGTAGTGAAGGAAAGTACCTGCTCTAAGAGGGTGGAAGAATCTCCCAATGTTGGCTGGGGTGCTAAGGAACAACCTGAACCTTCTGATTGGGGGAAAATGCATGACGCCAAAAGAGATTCTGGCTGGGGTGCTAAAGAACCTCAGAGTAGCTGGAAGCAATCTGAACCTTCTGCTTGGGGCAAAATGGAAGATTCCGAAAGAGATTCTAGCTGGGGTGCTAAAGAACCTCAGAGTAGCTGGAAGCAATCTGAACCTTCTGCTTGGGGGAAAATGCAAGATTCCGAAAGAGATTCTAGCTGGGGTGCTAAAGAACCTCAGAGTAGGTGGAAGCAATCTGAACCTTCTTCTTGGGGGAAAATGCAAGATTCCGAAAGAGATTCTAGCTGTGGTGCTAAAGATCCTCAGAGTAGCTTGAAGCAATCTGAACCTTCTGCTTGGGGAAAAATGCAAAATTCTGAGGGGAAGAGTAGTTGGAAGAAGTCTGGATCGTCGTCTTCCTGGGAGAAAAAGCTAGATTCGACTATAGATTCTTTGCCAACTGCAAAATCTAGTAACAGCTGGGATCTAGGGGCATGCAAAGACCAAAATATTGGAGCCAGCAAAACATCGGATTCAGCTTGGTCGGCTTGGTCTAATTCTGAGGGAGGCAAGGAAGGTGATTCCCCTAAGGTGGAAAACAACTCTTTCGGTGCTTCTGAAAGGGGTAATAAGAACAAAAGAAACCGACCTCCGAAGCCTGCTGAGAGTTCTGGTGGAACTGGACTTTTCACAAAGACAAGGCAACGATTGGATCTTTTCACAGCTGAGGAACAAGATATTCTTGCAGATGTTGAGCCTATGATGGAGGCTATTAGAAGAATAATGAATCAAACAGGGTAAGTTGATCTTATCTTCTGATATGGAATGTTCTATGGCATTTTAATTCAATAAGGATCTACTCAGGTACACCAAAAAGAGAACCATATCTCAGGGAAGTAGCGAACAGTTAAAACCTTTAAGTTTCCTTTAGGATTCGATAATAATATTGCAACTACTGAGCTATTTGGTACTATTATAAGTTTTAGTTTGTCTGTTTATAGTTTATTTTTCAATTCGTACTGAAATACTTGTCATATTTGTAATTTTGTCTTCTGGATTACTTTTTGTTGGTTCTTTCTTTTTAAACTATTTGGTAGCCTTTTGTATGTTTCATGAACTTGTTGGATTAAATTGAATTATTAGTTACTATTGTAAGTTTTAGTTTGTCTGTTTATTGTTCTTATTTTTCAATTCGTACTGAAATACTTGTCATATTTGTAATTTAGTCTTCTGGATTACTTATTGTTGGTTCTTTCTTTTTAAACTATTTGGTAGCCTTTTGTATGTTTCATGCACTTGTTGGATTAAATTGAATTACTGTTTGTGATAGCCCCAAAGTTCGCAGCAATTGGAAAGATTGCACATAGATACTGTCCATGAGAAATGTCTGTATGTGTTAATATATCATTTTATTAGTTTTTTATCTGAGTTCTCTTAGATTCCTATTGTTAAGGAAGTCTATGGGTGAGGGAATAAATTTAAATATTGCCATCTATCTTTTAGTTTGTGTTAGTGTGACAGTACTAATTTTGATTGTGGATATTGGGAATTCTGTGATCTGTTTTGTATTATAAAAATATCATTCTAACTGGTTTGTTTGTGACTGAAGGTACAATGATGGTGATCCTTTATCACCTGATGATCAGTCATATATGGTGAACAATGTTCTGAATCACCATCCAGATAAAGCTATAAAGATAGGTGCTGGAATCAACTATGTCATGGTATGATTGAAAATCTTGCATCAGATGCTTGTACATGTTATCTCGTTATTACTGAGATGTTTATCTGAATGATTTCTGCCTTGAACTAGATTGACCTAGGGCACTTTAGCTTAATTTACATGTAGAATCTTCAACACTACAGCTTAAAGATAAATAGTTTATATTGCTCGGCCTACTAACTCAAATTGAATCTAGTGAATACCCACTACTGAAAAAGCATAGCCAGTATCTAGAAAGAAAGATGCATTTCACAAACTAAGGATGGAAACCTAAGAACTCGTAATGCTGATATTTGTAGAAGAAATGTATTATTGTTTGCTTTTTACCTATGCCTTTTTGGCTTAATATCTTACACTGGGTGAAATATGTACATGCCTACTTTAATCTACTGATTGGAGGTTGGACTTCCTGCATGCATTTGAAAATTTCTCACTAGAGGATCTAACTACATTAGTCCCATAAAGCTTTACAGCTCCTTAGTGTTCTACCCCAGCCTTAAGTTGACTAAAATTATGCTTCTCTAGTTTCCTTCAGTTAGTTCCAGACATGGTTTCATCTACAGTAGATTAACTTGCAAATGATGCCACTCTACTGGCTAGTTTGATCAATGTTCACCAGCATTCTCTCCTAATATGTATTCTTGCTATGCTGTCATGATATTTTTCATCATTGTGAAACACATTGCATGTGCAGTACTCCTACTTTTGTGTCTTTCTTCCAGAAATAACGACTGAAAGAATGAAGTATTATTTCCATTATGAATGTGTTTGAGCTGACATCACAGACTTCCTTGGACAGGTTAGTAAGCATGCTAGTTTCCAGGAGAGTAGATGCTTTTATGTTGTCTCAATTGATGGGCATAAACAAGATTTCTCCTATCGTAAGAGTCTTGAGCACTTCATCAAAGAAAAATACCCTGATAAGGCTGAAGCTTTCGTGGCAAAATACTTCAGGAAGCCTCAGCCCCGTCCTGGTTGGAACAGAGACCGTGTTTCTACTCCAGACGAAGCTGGAACTCCTGGTAGGAGTAGTTGGGGCGGCAAGGGTTCTGAAGCTGGAAACCGGGGTTGGAGTAGTTGGGGTAGCAAGGGTTCTGAGGCTGGAACACCTAGAATGACTGGTTGGGGTAAGGATTCTGAAGCTGGAACTCCTGGTGGGGGGAATGGTTGGGGCAAAGAGTCTGAAGCTGGAACACCTGGTGGTAGTGGTTGGGGCAAGGATTCTGAACTGGGAACTCCTGCTGGGGGGAATGGTTGGGGCAAAGAGTCTGAAGCTGGAACCCCTGGTGGTAGTGGTTGGGGCAAGGATTCTGAAGCTGGAACTCCTGGTGGGGGAAGTGGTTGGGGCAAAGAGTCCGAAACTGGAACTCCTGGTGGTAGCAGAGGTGGTGGTGGTTGGACTTGAGATGAAGCCTGAAGATAGCAAATGCCTCGCTCCACGAGGCAAAAACTGTTTTTTTTTTTTTTTTTTTTTGGGGGTGGGGGTGGGGGGGGGGGGGGGGTGCAGAAGAATCACTGCTCATTTTCCATTTTAAGAGCAGTTTGCTCTATGGTAATTAATCATCTTTAAAGATATTGCAAACTAACGTCCACCCCATTTGCATGTTTAGATATGGTGCAGCAGTTGTACAGTGTATAGGGTTTGAATTTGGGAATTAGTAGTATTTTGATTACTAGAATTTGGATAGGAAAAGTAGATCTATATCTGCTGTCCCATGTGAATGCTAATTTCCCTAAACACCCCTCACACACCCCCTCCTTGGTGATTTAGGATTCTGACCAATTTGAGAGAACAGTGATCTCTTTTACTTCTACGATTGTTGGATTCTCCTTGTTTATTTTGAGGGGAAAAAAAGAGAATGAGAAATGAAGTAATGTTTTCACTCCATATTGCTGCTGCTTTTAATATGAATATTGAGTAGGTTAAGAAAGCAAGGCTGAAGTGCTGCCTTGCATCCAATATCACATACTGAAATTTTTATTGCGTTTCATTCACACTCATATTTTTAATTGGTACTTAGATTCACATATGATGTAATGAGTACAAGCCAAGTCCAAGTACTAGTTTCACTTATAAATAAATTAAGATGTTATTAGTTGAAGTTCAAGTTGGGGGGGTAAAGTTTTAAAATTTCAAAATAAATAAACTTGCACTAATTGAAGGTAGAAATTATACAAATTTTTTTGTCTATCAGATATAAAAATTCATCCTTTTTTTTTAAAAAAAAAAAATCTCCAAAACTTCATTATATTGGTCACTTGAACTTGGTTTACTCTCTTCATCGGAAACCTGTTCATGAGTGTCCACATCATTATTAATGTCAAAGAAATTTTCAGATTCAATCCATTTGGTACATATAGTCCCAACAATCCCATCCTTTCCGCCTCAACTAATGGTTTTTTACCTGTCTCAGTTCTTGTAAAATGAGACTCACAATTTTCCTTATTTGATGTTTGCAATCCATTACTTTTACCCTTTTCACCTATTTTTTGTTCTTTCCCAACTAGCGTCTATTTACCATCTTCCCTTCCAACTCAAATGAGAGAATTTTTAACTTTTAACATCATCTAATCCACAATTTTCCTTATCTGTTGTCTGTAGTTCACTACCCTCACCAATTTATGTAGCTTCTGTCTCTCTACTCAACTTCAAATTTTCAAGTTTTTATTCAAAATCATGCATTTCCCTTCCAAGCTCCTCAACCAGTGTCAGTTCTTTCTCTTGACTAACAATATCAACATTTGAATTTCAAAGAAATTTTTTTTTTCATCGCTAGTATCATCCTCATCCTCGTACCCCCATCCCATTACTATCTTCATAATTGGGTGACCTTTTTAATTCATTAATTACCATGCAAGCTCCCTTGTTAGTGCAACCAAGTTCATCATCTTCCATTCTTTCATCATTGAAATTACTCCGTTCTTACTACTCCTATTTCAGTCTACCCTATTTTGTTTAACTCTTCATCACCAATAATCTCTACTTGACCATATTGTAGCTCCATTCCAACATCAGTTTGTTGACATGTTTCCCTCTTCAAATCACTTCTATCTTCTAACTCTATTTGATTTTTTTTTCCCATCTCCAACTATTTATCATCTAAGAAATTTTATCTAACTACTTTTCATCTAACTCCTTATCATCAAACTGTTTATTAGGTTGAACCTCCTCCTCTCCCAATTTCAGTATTTGAACAATATCTACACTTACAAGTTCATCAAGAATACAATCATCATTGTTTCTACATAGTTTATTCCTGAATTGTTCAAACTCCTCAATTGTAAACCAATCTTGAGTCATCTATAAATGCAACAACAATTACTAATCAACTTAATGCATTATACTTATTAATTAACATATAATATACTATTTTAAAAGAAGACTTACAAAGTAGGGATATCCCTCTTCAAATCTGTCATTTTGTGGAGCATTTTCAAGAAATAACTTGGAATATAATAAAACATGATATCCACACTAAAGAGAAGACGACACCTCGAAGGGTAAATTAACAGTTGTAGTCAACAACTCACTTAATCAACTCACTTCACCCAGAAAGATAAACTCTCACCTAGATGATCAAAGTGAAATTCCAGACTGACGAGGTGAATATACGAGGTCAGGTCACCTCGAAATATTACAACTTTTACATATCATTTATGATTATAAATATTAATCCTACAAATATATTACAACAAGTCAAAGGTCAAATGCACCGACTAAAAGAAAGATTTTACGAAACTTACATTACAAGAAACAAAACTTATCTTACAAGCCTCCCACATTATCCTACTTGGGGGCCAAGAAAGGTAAAGTTTCTTTCATATAAATACAACAAATTTGATCCATTACTGACTAATCTCTTCGGAGGGGCAAAAAAGGAGACACCCTCTCCAATTTGCCTTGTTTTTCAAGTAGTAGCTACTCCAAGATCTCTTTTCAAAGATATCAACTTCATCTTCAATTATAAATGATTCTCCATCTTTACTCCAAAGGGTGGTGGTTCTTCGCTTACACTCTCACAATCGACTTCTTCAATAGCACAATCTCACAACTTTCAGTTCGCCGGCTGATTGCATCATCACACACTCTTACCACCTAACTGTTGTGATACCTAAAAAAATAATGAATTTTCAATAAATGATTAGGTTTTATATTATATATATATATTCTCTATGACATATTTGGTCCCTTACTAATTTGTAACTTATTTGGACTGTTGAATTTCGTTTCTAATTTTGTGAAAGCTGAAATGAAAACGGAAAGAGCACAATTGCAATGAACCAGGAAAACAAATGAGAAGCCATATGCCCCCGTCGCCAAATTTGCAAGATTTAAGATAATACAAAATATTACACTTCTAAACAAGATAAAGATTGACTTATAGCTAATAATACTAACTTGAATAAAGCTCGAAAATGAAACTGTGGCTAAGCAGGGATTCTTGGTCATTGAGATTCATGCCAATTCGGATTAGTATTCAGGTATATATATTACCTCTTTTTTTTCTTTCAAACAAATTGAAATGATTGAAGTTTTTCTATTTGGAATCGTCTTAGGTCTAATTCCTATTACTTTGGCTGGATTATTCGTAACTGCATACTTACAATACAGACGTGGTGATCAGTTGGACCTTTGATTAATATCTCTTTTTTTTATCGACCTCCTCCTTTTTTTATTTAATCCACAGGAGGTAAAATTCCTATTGCTGTGCAAAAGTTACTGAATCCATTTCAGTCTAATTTGATCTAAGAATAAAAAAATCACGCTCTGTAGGATTTGAACCTACGACATTGGGTTTTGGAGACCCACGTTCTACCGAACTGAACTAAGAGCGCTTTCTTATATGAATAGATAAGACTGTAAAGAAAAGGATTACCCCATTTATTTTGGATGCATAGTATTATTGAAATACTATGCCCGATTTAAATCGATCTCAGACGATCCCTCGTTACTGCTCAAAAGAGCAGTAATAGGTAGGGATGACAGGATTTGAACCCGTGACATTTTGTACCCAAAACAAACGCGCTACCAAGCTGCGCCACATCCCTTCCATTGCTCTACAGTGTCATTGTAGAGAATTCCTGTCTTGTTTTCCACATCGTTATTTCCTCCGTTGATATACACAATTTTCTGCCCATTTCATCTTTTTTTTTTGGTCTCATTTAACATATAATATTTAACATATATTAACATAACATATATTAACATATAATAATAATCATAGTAAAAGACTTGTATACATATACAAAAATAAATGAGTATTTTTCGCAAATGCTCGGTAAGGGGGAGATGCTTTTTTTCTGTTTTAAGAAAAGATAAAATCCTATTTACTTTTACTGGATCATTGTACAAAATTTAATATATTAATATTAGAGGAATCTTATGGATTACGTGTACAACTATAAGTGGTCCTTAACTACCGATTTATGTATTACAATAAAAAAGGAGGGTTTTCGATGCGAGATTTAAAAACATATCTCTCTGTGGCACCAGTACTAAGTACGCTATGGTTCGGGGCTTTAGCAGGTCTATTGATAGAGATTAATCGTTTTTTTCCGGA
>JAXGGT010000094.1:5981082-6027270 GCA_035583425.1 Marsdenia floribunda | reverse complement strand
TAAGAATAATGAATTGCTATTTTCATTAACAGCATTTAACCAACCAGGCAACCAGATGCTTCGACCCGCATTGAATGGCGGCCCGCTTGTTGACGATAAAAGTACATCTTCAAATTAATTAATACACAAGGTAAAAAAAATATCTAAATCAACTTTTTTTGGGCACTAAAAATAAAATTTGATGCACATTGTCCCATTCCGCCTATCATTTGCTATATAAATTTCAATAATAAACATGTAATATATCAATATGAAACATTATACATAATACAATAGCATAAGTTAACAAATAACTTACTTCTTTATTGTAGGTTCCAATTGATGCTCAAGAGTCAAGAAAAATCATATATTGATCCCCTTTAGTAAATGCATCTCCAAAATTGACCAAAATCAATAAAGTATAACGAGACCTATACACAAAGAAGTATGGTTTTGTGGACCGGCCGGTCATCTCAAAATGGATTGGTTTGTTGAAAAAATCTTTTTGTAAAAAATTGTTCTAAAAATACTAACTCAGTTTGGATCGATCGGTCAAATTGGTCAGATTGTGAATCAACCGATTAATTAGATATTGAACCGGATGAGTTAATGATTTTAAAATTTTAGGGTCAATTTGTAAAAATTTTAAAGTATATAACCTAAGTTATTCAAAAAAAAAAAAAAAAAAAAGGTAAAACAACTTACTCAAAACCCCAAAAAGAAGCACTTTTTCCTTCATTTCACTGCGCGACGTCTTCATCACATCATCTTCTCTTCGTCTAAGCCTCAACATATTTTTCTATTTAGTTGCTCTTCAAAGATACTGCTGTTGCTGCAACTTATATGTCTCCAACTCTATAGCAGGATTATTTTATGTTGTTTCAATTCTGATTGCATTTTTCTTGGTTTCTTTCTTGTGGGAAGAAAGATCTTAATTGCTAATCAATGCAACTGTAGTAGTTACAGTATTACACAGTAACTAGGGAAATAAACAACGATGAAAACAACATCAAGGTAAATTTAAAAGTTTCTGTACATAACATTTTTATTATTATTATTATTTTTTATACATTTGATGAAGTCGAGGTTGTGTTCTTCATGACTCTTTTGGGTTTAGAATTTTTACTGAGATGGCAAGAGATTCTAAGTTGTTTTGCTTGTCTATACCACTAAATGAATTAGAATATATTATTTCTGTTTTGATTTTTTCCCCCCTTCTTTCTTCAATTGAATAACTGTTTCTTAGACTTCTCACCTTTCTATTATTAATATGGTAATTTGGAACGTTACTTAGAAAGTCTTATGGAAATGAACATTTTAAAGATTTTAGTGCAATTATAGAGATAGTTGATATTAAGTACGCAGAATTGCTAGATAAAGAGAAAAAAATTATATATTGTTATAAAACTACACTAAAAACAATATAGAATATAAAGCTAGAACTCAAGAATAAAGGTAAACAAAATAATAACTCTATCTCTTGTATTACTTCATGTACCAAAACATATAAAAGAACCCTCATATATATAGGGATCATATGAGTTGCATATACCTATACATACATATATATACATATACACTCATAAATCCCTACTATCTTCTACATGAATAGGGGGTTACATGGGGATTAATTATATGGGGGTTTTGGAAGCTTAAAGACATAAGAATATTGGTGGACATACAAAATATTATAGGGATTTATAAAACTCCCCCTTGCATGTCCATTGTATAAAGAATATGTCTTATTAAAATCTTACTAGAGAAAAATCCAGTGAGAAAAAACCCTAGTGAACGAAGAAGAGTGAATCTTTCCTTGGTACACTCCCCCTGATCATTACATAAGATCTTTGTAATGACTGATTCCAATATCATGGACTAGTCTTTCAAAAGTTGAAATTAGTAATGCTTTTGCGAATAAATCTGCCAAATTTTACTTGAACAAATCTGTTGAACATCAATACCACCATTTTTCTGAAGATCATGAGTGAAGAAGAATTTGGTGAAATATGCTTTGTGCAACTTTGTTTGCTATATCTTTCTTGCAACTGAGTTGTAAATGCAACATTATCTTTGTAAATTATTGTAGGAAGATTGACCTTAACCAAACACATTCAGACTTGCTTCATGAACTGCTATAATTTATGCATGATTCAAAGAAGTAGCAGCAAGTGTTTGTTTACTAGAACGCCATGAAACAATAATGTCTCCACATGAGTTGTATATATATCTCGGATGTATTGAAACATTGACCTTAACCAAACACATTCACGACTTGCTTCATGAACTGCTATAATTTCTGCATGATTCGAAGAAGTAGCAACAAGTGTTTGTTTACTAGAACGACATGAAACAATAATGCCTCCAGATGTAAAAAAGATAGTCAGTTTGTGATTTGGTCTTATATGGATCAGACAAGTAACCATCATCTGGATATCCAATGAGTTGTGGTTTCAAACTGTTGGCATATAACAATCTCATGTGAATTGTACCTCGGAGATATCGAAAGACATGTTTAATTCCATTTCAATGTCTTCTAACTAGATATAAGTTAAATCTTGCTAATAAATTAACAACAAAAGCTATATTATTAATAAGATATATTAGAGCATCTATTGCACTAAGATATGATACTTTAGGACCAAGAAGTTCTTCATTATCCTCACTAGGTCAAAAAATGTATTTTTTCACATCAAGTAATCGAACAACCATTGCAATGGATGTGCTTTGTCCATATAAAATCTTTTTAAGGACTTTTTCTATATAAGTTGATTGATGTACAAAAATTTTAGTTCAATTTTTCAAGTGCTCGATTTGCATGCCGAGAAAAAAATTTATTTTTCCAAAATCTTTCATCTCAAATTCTCTCTTCAAAGAATCTATCGCTTTTGAAATATCTTCAGGAGTTCCAATAATATTTAAATCATGCATCAACATATACAACAATTATAGCAAATCCGAAATTTTCTTTCTTAATGAAAACATACAAGCACATTTAGTTATTTTGATAACCTTCTTTCAACAAATAATTAATAAGACAATTGTACCACATATGCCTAGATTGCTTTAATCCATAAAAAGATCTCTATAATTTTATCAAATATAATTCTTGAGAATTTGATTTGTATGCTTCAATCGTCTTAAATCTTTTCATATAAATATTATTATCAAGTGAGTCATATAAATAAGATGTAACTCCATCCATAAAATGCATATCTAGTTTCTCATTAGCTGCCAGACTAAGTAGATAATGAAATGTAATTGCATTCACCACAGGAGAATATGTAACATTGTAGCCAATTTCAAGTCTTTGTGAAAAGTCTAGTGCAACAATTCATGCCTTATATCTCACAATTTCATTTTTTTTTTTCATTTCTTTTTCTCACAAATACCCATTTGTTCCGTACAAGTATGACATCTTTAGGTGTCTGGACTACAGGTCCAAAAACTTCACGTTTTGCCAGTGAGTTTAATTCTACTTGAATTGCATCTCTCCATTTCAACCAATTATTTCTGTGTCGACATTCATCAACGGATGTAGGCTTATGATCATCATCTTCATTTATAACAGCTAACGCTACATTATATATGAAAGTATTGTCAACATTTTATTTTTTCGGTTTAATAGTTTTCTCGTAGAGATATAATTTATTAATATCTCATCATTCTCTACTTTCTTAACATTTTCAATATCTTCAGGTACTTAAACTTCTTTTGTTATGTCTCTTGACTCTTCAGGAATATTACTATTTTTAATGGGCTCATTTTGAATATTTGCTCATTTTCTTTTTCAGGAATTTTTATCTTTAGAACGAATTGGTCTCCCACGCTTCTGGCGTCTATAGACTCATTTGCTATTTCATTAATGGATTGTCCTGCTAGGACATTAATCCGTATAGGACTTAGTCACTCTCTTTAAGTCACTAAATGCATGTGGCAATTGATTTGCTATACTTTGCAAGTGAATTATCTTTTGAATTTCAAGTTCACATTGATATGTATGAGTATCAAGATGTAACAAAGTATCCCATATATGTAATATTCTTATCAAAAAATTATTTTTTTAATCTCTCCCTAATGTTGAGAATATTGATTCATCAAAATGACAATCGACAAATCGTGCTGTAAAAATATCTCCAATCTTAGGCTCAAGATACCTTATAATAGATGGAAAATCAAAAACCCAACATATATTCTCAATCTTCTTTGTGGATCCATTTTTATCCGTTATGGTGGAGCTGTAGGAACATACACCGCACATTCAAAAATTTTAAAATGAGAAATATTTGGCTCCCGACCATAAGCTAATTGTAATAGAGAAAATTTATAATAACTTGTGGTATGATGTGTACTAGTACTGCTGCATGCAAAATTGCATGGCCTCAAGCAAAAACAAGAAGTTTTGTCCTCATAAACAAAGGTCTAGCTATCAATTGAAGTCGTTTAATAAATGATTCAGCTAACCCATTTTTTGTATGAACATGAGCTACAAGATATTCAACACTTATGCCAATCGACTTACAATAGTATTAAAAGCTTGAGAAGAGTATTCATCAACATTATCCAAATGTATTGATTTAATTGCATAATCTAGAAATTGTGCTCGTAGTTTTATTATTAGAGCAAGTAATCTCGCAAACGCTAGGTTACGAGTTGATAATAAACATACATGAGACCATCTGTTAGAAACATTTATTAGAACCATAAAATACCGAAATAGTCTACATGAAGGGTGAATTGGTGCACATATATCACCTTGATTTCTTTCCAAAAATATTAGAGAATCAATTCCAACTTTAGCTAGTGATGACCTAAGTTTTTCAATTTACCTTGAGAATAAGCAACACATGAAAATTCTTTTGATCGAAAAATCTTCAGGTTTTTTAATGAGTGTCCATGTGAATTTCAATAATTTTTTGCATCATATTGGAGTCGAGATGGCCTAATCAATCATGCCAAATATTAAAAGTTTTTGAATCAATAAACTCCTGGTTTATTGTGGCATGTGTTTCAATTGCATTAATTTTTGTGTAGTACAAACCAAAAGAAAATGCATGTAATTTTTCTAATATAATTTTCTTCCTTGAAACAATGCTTGTAATATGGGGGTGTTCTTTGTTTTCCTCATTTACAGTCTCCACATGTTATTCGTTAAAACGAATATCTTTAAAACTTAACAAAATTTTTTGAGATTTTGTTGAAAATAAAGTATTGTTTATTGTTAATTTTATTCCTTTAGGTATATTATAATTGCTCTTCTAAAGTCTTCAATTAATCTTGTACTACCCCGAAATTCTAGAAACATATGCATCGCCCATTTTTGTTTCAATGAAATATTTTATATTTTTAAGAAACACATGCATCACTCATCCATATTTTTCAACAAATAAAATAAGAAATATTATAAATAGGAAAAAAGCATAAGTAATCAAATAAATATTATAAATAGGAAATAAAAATAATAATAAACAAGAATATTATAAAGAAGAAATAAATATTATAAACTAACAAAATAAATATTAAATATAAATATACTTTAATTTCATTAAAAGGAAAAAAAACATAAGTAATCATTAAAATAAATTAAAAGTTAAACAAAAGAATAAGAGTAAAATTCTTGAAAATTAGAACAAAATAATAATTATTGATAACTAATATAAAACAATAATTCTTGAATTTTTTTTGTCACTTCTTTTTTTGTTTTTTTCCCCCCAAAATTCAATAGATTTGAAGTGGGTTGCAATGATTTTCTTCAAGGAGATCTTCTTAATATTTGATATGGTTGAGAATGAGTTGCAAAGATATGTATATCTGTGGGATTCTTTTTCTTCAAATTTCGTCAGATTTGGAATCAGTTTCATAGATTTTGTTCAATTTTTTTTCATCTTTCAGATTTTTAAAGTGAGTTATAGATATCTCAATCCTTAATATTGTTGGGAATAGGTTGCAAAGATATGTATATCGATCAGTTCTTCTTCTTCATCATTTTTTTTTTCTTCTTCAAATTTCGTCAGATCTTGAACGAGTCACAAAGATTTTCTTCAAATCTTCTTCATCTTTCAGATTTTTAAAGTGAGTTGTAGAAATTTTCACAATCTTTGGTATCGTTAAGAATGGGTTGCAAAGATATGTAAATTGATGGTTCTTATTTTTCTTTATCCTATTTTTTTTCTTCTTCAAATCTTGTCAGATATAGAGTGGATTGGAGTGGATTGCAGGAAAGATATATATATATATATATTTTTTTTTTTATTTAAAATCTTTTGTAATTTCTACATATTTTTTCAAATCTAAATATTTTAGAATAAAATATTCTTTTTACAAATTGATTTTCTGGATTGAAATTCATTCTTTTTTCTTTTACAGATAAAATTGATGTACTAATTATATACATTTGAATAGATTGTATCAAATCCCTTTGAATACATTTGAATAAATTATGAAGAATTTTGATAAATTTTAATGGGAGAAGAATTTTTTTTTTAAAAAAAAAAAGAAGGAAGAAAATAATTTATTTTAAAAAAAAGAAAAAGACAAAAATAACCCTAATATTAACAGTGAAACAACACTTAACAGTCAAAATGGATGAAAGTGCAAGATTTGTACAAAATAAAATTTGAGTGTCAAAACTGAATGAAAAAAAAGTTCAAGTGTTAAAGTTGGACTTAGATAAAGTTCATGTGTTGTTAAGTTTTTTGCCCTAGTTATTATAGTCTTATAATTTTCTCATATATATGTATATGATTCTTAATTTTTAAGATATATAGATAAATACTAAATAGTAAATGATAAATATGTTATTTTTTTATGTTATATTAATATTAATATATTTTTTTCATAAATAAAAATTACATTAAATTATTAATAAATTATCTTATTTATAATAAGTATTTTTTTTTTTATTTTAAAATTATGACATCACCGGTTCAAATGTGATTAGACCATTAAACTATAAACCATTAATTTTTTTGATTTAATCTCCTATTCGGTTATGAAAACATTGCAAAAAAGGACAAACTGTGATATACTATACATTTTATAATACATATAATACATAATAAAGTTTCAAAAATTATTTTAGATCATACAACAATGAGAATCAGGGTATATTTTTTTGAGAAAACTTTATCCATTTCATTACACTATCTTTCAATCTACTGGTATACATATGGAAGTACAATGAATCCAAGTACAAAAACTCTTCCCTCTTCTCTGTTGGGATACTTTGCAATATAGTCCTACATATCACAACAAATGCTTTATGTAAAAAAAAAAAAAAAAGAAGGTAAAATAATAAATTATGAAAAAATAAAACTTTTTAGGTTTTATAAAAAGCAAGAAAGACAATTGAAATGTCGCTTACACAAAATGCTTCTTGAATGTCTGTGAGTTTAATATCCCAGAACTTGACTGACCTTCCATAGCATTACGTCATTGTCCATGAATTGTCCAACATCCACACATCCCTCTTCAAATTTGCAACAGTAGACTCTTATAGACAAATTTACTTCATCTCTTACGTTCTTCTCTTCTTTACCCATTGCAAAAACCTCAACTAACACTTATATTATCAATAATTCTTCAAATAAAAAGCTATTGAACTTCAACATGCTCCTTTAGCGTTGTAATAGTAGTGAATTTTCTCCTCAAATTCAGTTCTTCTCGTTTTTGGGTGAAATTTGAAAAAGACAAAGATTTCGAATTTTTTGGGACTTTGATTTTTTTTTTTTTTTTGTTGGTTAAATCACAACTTAAATTGACTATTTTGCCATTTGATAGTTGGTCAACGACAACTCCAATCATTGACAATTATGTTCAAGTCCTTTTCTGTCATAAAGGAGTAAATATATGAAATTATATATTATTTGGACCACATATATCAAGATAAATATTTGGGGAGCAAACATACCAAAAATCTATATGTTAAAGATTAAACTTGCTAATCTTCCAAAAAAAAAAAAAAAAGTGGATTATAAATATTAGGTATGGAAAATCAGTTGTTTTAGTCCACATATTATTATCATTTGGACAAATATATATATATATATATATATATATTTAAAGACAATAGGATCCCCATTTTTTTTTGTCAATTGGACAAAGGGGTCCTTCCAACAAAATTTGAATAACTTTTAGCCAAAGAAATTACTTGTTAAACACGTGTATGTCCGATAAAGGGCATTTTTTTTTTTATTTACAGTCCCATTAACTAACCAAAATCTTAATATGCCCTAATTTCTTCCAATAAAATTATCTTATGAAAAAAAATGGGGAATGGAAGAAATTGAAAATTTTGATTAAATTGAAAAAAACAAAGGTTTCATTAAGATGTGAATTAGTTAATGAGATTATAATTGACAAAAATACCTTTCATAGGACATACACATGCTTGTCACATGAATTTTAGTGGTTAAAAATTATTAAAATTTGTTGGAAGGATCCCTTTGTCAAATTGAAAATAAAATGGGAATTCAATTGTCCAAAAAATAAAAATAGTACCCACTTGTCCAAATAATAATATAGAGACTAAAATGATCAATTTTCTTATTAGGTATTTAGTTGTGAAAATAACTTAATTCAGTTGATAGCAACAACGCTTATGATCTAAGAAGTCATGGGTTTGAGTCATGTTTGAGACAAAAAAACCTCAAAAATTCAAAAAAGAAATATATATATATATATATATATATATTAGGTATTTAGTTTGACTTAGTTGTAAATGCTATATAAGAAATAGGGTATAGTTCCATTGAGTTAAGAGTCAAATTCTGCATGTATAATTCAAATTAAATTCGAATTAGTGGAAATGCATGATTCTAAACACAGAATATATAATAGTCTAACTAAAGATGACAATTAAAACTTTACTCGATAGAGAACCGCCATCTTAATCCTATTTTGACTGGATTCGGGGATGAAGATGGTAATTTCTTGAAAATTAAAATTCGGGATGGGGGCAGGGATGATATTCTCCCAAATCTTCATCCCCATCCCCGCCCGCTCCTAAACTATATATATATAATCATAACAAGCATAATATTAAATTATTAATATTTTCTAAGAATGAATTATAATAATTATTTTAGAAAATTAGTTGTTTTAATCCCTATATTATTATCATTTGGACAAATGGGTTCTTATTTTTATTTTTTGGACCACTCAATTCTTATTTTATTTTCAATTGGACAAAGGGTTTCTTTCAATCAAATTTTAATAATTTTTAACCACCGAAATTCACGTGCGAAGTATATGTGTGTCCCATGAGAGACATTTTTATCATTTACAATCTCATTGACTAACTAAAATCTTAATAAACTCTCATTTCTTCTAATAAAATTATCTTAGAAGAAAAAATAATTTAAAATGGAAGAAATTCAAAAGATTAGACGAAATTGAAAGAAACAAGGGTTTCGTTAAGATGCTAATATGTTAATGATATTTATAAATGATAAAAATATCCTTACAGGCATATGCATATGCTTGACACTTGAATTTTGGTGGTTAAAAATAATTTTTTTGCTGGAAGGAATCTTTTGTCTAATTAAAAATAAAACGGGATCTGATTGTCTCAAAATTAAAAATAGAGACTCATTTGTTCAAATAATAATAATATAAAAACTAAAATAACTAATTTTTTAATTATTTTATTAAATACTAAAATCGATTCTAATGAATAAAATAACAACGATATATATTTTTTTAATTTATAATATATATATATATATATATATGTATAATCATAACAGTAATTATTAATCTTTAAAAAAAGTAAAAGATAAAAGTATTTAATAAATACTTTTTTTTGCTAAAACTTTAACTAAAAAAAAATAAATTTTTTATAAGAATAATATACGGTAAAATTTTTTTTATTGGGATATACAATCTCTAATAGAGATGGTGACAAAATATAGTATGTAGTAGTTATTTCTATAGGAGATAAAAATGGAGATGAGAAATACATATGAGATATCTTCGGGGATTGAACTAGTAAAAAAGTCTAAACAAATTTTGAAGCCGTTATGATTCTTAAGTCTAACAAAATATTTAAAGTGTATTTAAAAAAATATTTTTATTTATAAATTGTATTTAAATTTTGATGAGAAAATAAATAAATAATATAAAATTTCTGACAACCAGGTGATATTATTCTTGTAATCACGCTCTCGTTCACTTATAAACATAAAAAGTCATGAATAGTGTTTGGAAAAAAAAAATTAAAATTTTTACAATTAAATATTAAATTTTTTTTTTTGAAAAATAATAAAAATTTAATTTTAAAATAAGTCAAAAAAAAAAAAGGGTAAAAGTTCTTTTTATTTTTGGAAATTTTGGAAGCATTTTACATTCATGATGTAGACTGTGGGTCATTAGGGAAGCTACACATGTTTCATCATTTGTCTGCTACAAAATCAGTCATTAGCAGAATGCTGATATCTATCGTCTTATTCTTATCTCGAGTCATGTATCGAATGCATTTTACTTTCTGATCCAAGCTTCAGCCCTCTCTTCCATCTCACCAGCACCCTTGACCTTGAATCAATAATTGGTTAACTAGCCCAAAGAAACAACAGCTTAAACAGGTTGTCTTTTCATGTCACCACTGTTCTTTTCATGAATTTTTCTTCTTGTTCTGTTTCTTTTTTCTTTCCAATTCTGTTTTATGCATGAAGAACGTTGGTGTTTTAATTGTAACTAGTGCTTAATTGATTTCCCGAACTAAGATAAAAAGTATGAAACTTTGATATCGGAAAAGGGTTTCATTCAAGAAAAAATGCAAAGTCTAAAAATTTTTTTGCCTGCTTTAACATGGGTATATGATGACACATATTGAATATCCTATTTCGCAGAGGTATACTTAATTCTTTACGAGATGGCTGCTGTAATTGGCCAAATTGTTTTGTCTCCTGTCAATGGTTATAAGGCATGGGAGGATCCATCATTTTTCAAGTGGAAGAAGAGAGAAGCTCATGTTCCACTGCACTGCCATGAATCTGTTGAAGGTGAAAATCGGTTTGGTCTAGCATATTTTTAGCACTACCAGCCATTATCTTGATAATTTTTTAATAGAAAAGTTATTAGTATATGTACATGATTTGATTTGGAATGGAACATTTGTATTGTTCATTTGGGGATCTCTACTGAAGCTATAGGATAAACTACCAAGTGGGTGTGTTTAGTGCATTACATGAAGTAATTGTTAAAAAGAAGTAGTTTTACTGCCAAACAAATTTTTTTTGTTCAGAGACAATAAACTTGCTGAAGCAAATTTAATTTTTTTTTTTTTTTTTTTTCCTTTTAAATGTTACGTTATTCTGAATGAAACTCAATTTGAAAAGTTAGTTTATGAAGCGAAGTTACACCACACTATTATATTCCTTAAATTAAAATGTTTGGTATTGTCTATATCTCATTCGATCGTGAATCATTAGTATCTTAAATGTTTAAAGATTTACCTGTACTATGGATTATATGATTATCCCTTTCCCTATCTTAAACTAGTTTCTTTTCTAGAATCAGATTCCTGATTGTTAATTAGTAAATTTTCATGTAATTCTTTAGGATCTCTTAGATACTGGTATGAGCGTAATCAAGTGGACATTTTGGTATCAAAATCAGCAGTTTGGGATGATAGTGCTGTTACAGAGGCTCTTGACTGTGCTGCTTTCTGGGTCAAGGGCTTACCTTTTGTTAAATCATTGTCTGGCCATTGGAAATTTCTACTAGCTCAGAATCCTACTTGTGTGCCCTCAAACTTTCAGGAAAGCTCGTTTGAAGACTCCACATGGCACACTATCCCAGGTTGCATGCTTCTTATCCCACTTTATTTTATTGCCAAATTAAGATTTTAATAACTTTGACATGTTTGATGACTACACATATTTTTTTCTCTGGGATGTTAATTGCAAGTCCATATCCGCAGCAGAATTTGGGTTTAATAGTTGTCAATGTGCAATGTCTCCGTTAGGAAGAGAATACTGGATTTCGAATTTTCGAGAAGGTTTCTAGCACCAACTGATTGAAATTCACATACTGTGGTTTTGCTTTTCAAAGTTTCTGACGGTGTTGAAGTTGGCTAAGTTTTTCAGATGAGCCCATTGGATTAGAATGGCAACAATAAACAAAAAATGAACTATGATATAAAGTTAAACTCATAGTCTTCCTCCATTTTGCTATCATCAAAATTAAGTAAATTAAAAGCCTTAGGGCTTCCAGTATCCAATGTTCTTATCATAGGCTTACATTTTCATTTGATAGGATGCATTTTTATCATTCGAAGATGTGAAAGCCTTTTTTCAATTGCTTTTGCTTGGATAGTGGTGTTGTCATCACATGTCAATAGTAATATATGAATATTGTTGAGGTGCAATTTCTAGTTGATACATTAATCCTTTTCAATATGTTCATCTCATTCTTAGTTACTCTGAGATGGAGCCTTTTGGGTAATGGTGTTTAAACCTTTAAAGTAACTCCCAGTTTATCTATTCACAGGCAATTTATTGCAATGCTTATAAGAATTTTGCATAATATCAATGGATCCATCTGTTTCTCATTTTTTTAACATTGTGTTTTAAGTTTTCTGCTTGCTACTCTTGATGCTTTCCCTCTGTTTTGCAAATCTTTGATGTTTGAATTTCTAGATCTTTGGAAAGGGATATTCAAGTTTATGTTTCAATAACTGGCCACCTCCTATTTCTGATGGATTTTTTTTTTTTTTTAATTGAAACAGTTCCTTCCAATTGGCAGATGCATGGATTTGATCAGCCTATCTATACAAACATTATATATCCATTTCCTATAAATCCACCTATGGTTCCTGAGGATAATCCAACTGGCTGCTACAGGATTGATTTCTTTCTTCCCAAGGAATGGAAAGGTGATTTCAACTATTGACTTGTACATAGATAGTTTGTGAATATTTCCTACTTGCTATCTGCATCTCTTCCTTCTCCCTCTTTTCATGCCCTTATCTTATTAAGAAATTTTTATCATTTGAGCAATATATTTTCTAAGATCATATGTGCTTAGATCGTTCATAATAAGATTCTTCTAATTCCACCTTATGTGCAGGCTACTGAGGTGTTTGTTTTTGATCCTCTAGTCAGTGTTGTGAGTGTTATTATAGCCAAATCCAGTAATGGACTGGCATCCTGTGCTCATGTCATCCGGGACAAAGTAATTACTTATATTCCATGAAATGGATGATTTGGTTCTGATGCTTATCTCAGACTGTGGGTTATTCAAATGTTATAATTGATGTTGCTGCTGATTTTGGGCAGATAGTGTGCTTCATTTAGAAGGTTTAACCAAATTCAATTTTGTATAGTTTGTTAATTAATTAATGATATTGTGGAGTAAATCAAAGAGGAGCTGGTGAAGACCATTAGGTTGCTGGAGTCAATTTGGAGAAAATCAAAGAGTAGATTGGATATGTATTTGCTTTATGTTTATTTCTTGAATTTCTTCCTGTTTTCTGCAGATTTTGATACTTAATAATATTTTATAGGATTTATCAATTTTCACTGTCATTTTTAAAATTTTTAGTTACCTTTGAATATTATGGGTTTTCCTCAATTGCTGAAGCTTTTCTGAATCTGCTGAAAAAAAATGCTTTTTGAAGAAAAGGCATTTTAAAATTTTGTTGTTATATTTTAATTTTTAACATCAGGAATAAACAATAATTATTTTAAAAAGGACCCCATTTTAGCTTCTCCAAATGGTTTTGTTCAACTCTATTGAAGCTAAAATTGGGAAAAAAAAAAAAAAAAGAAAGAAAAAAAAAAAAAAGGGGAAAAAGAAAGAAAACAAAGCTCAAATAGCTCTTAATTGACTATATTCTAAAAGATGCTTATTTTAAGCAACCAAGAACATGGCCTATACAAGTTTATATGCTTCTATTATGAACTTTTTCCTCAAGTATGAACAAGTTCCTAGCTCTGTGCTCCTATAGCTCTTTTTCTGTATGGCTTGCCTAAAGCTGAAACATGCATACATACACGTACCTGAGAGAATCATATCATCCACAAGTTGCGCATTCTTTTAAGATGTAATCCATTTTTGGCAATCTTCCCATCTGATTGACATATCTCCTTTCTTTTATTATCAGTGTGACTGAAACACACTGAATATGAAACCTGCACATTTATAACTGGAAATCACACATCTCTTCGGTGGCAATAAGTTAGAAATATATCATCACAGAACTTGATTGTGTACCTTTTGTTTATGGAGCTCTTTGGCCTGTTTTATTTTATTACTTAACTTTTCTTCCCTATTCATGTGTTTGAAGTCTTATATCAAGGTTATGCTGTGTATATATTGAAACAACCTGTACCTATCTATATTTGATTCTCAAATTTCTTATCAACTATCTCAATTGATGACAGATCGTAGGATACTTCTACATTTTGAAGCAGTTGATTCTGCCTTCTTTGCTTGGGTAAATGGGATACCTGTTGGATATAGGTCAGCAATAGTGCCTCTTTAGATCATAGATTATTGTTCTGGCTGTCACCATCCTGCTTAAGTTTTCTTTAATATTATTCTAGTTAGTAAATCAGTCTTTGTTCAGTTCTCTTTATGAAGCAATAAATATTTTGAGCTTATTCTATGCTGTTTTGTGCCTCTTTAATATTATATCATGGAAGCCAAGAGGTTGATCCTACAATCCAGCCAACTTGGCATGCATGCTTATTATCCAATTACTGAATGAGATATGCATACTATCTTGGATGGTCTTGGAGTTGAAGAGTTAGGATATAATAAATACTGATTAAAGTAAATTCTGTGTTCTCTGATAGTATAGACATCCAGTTGGATTTTGATTCGTTACAACCTGGGTTTGACACTGGAGTGAAATTTCATAACTATATGGGTTAGACATTTTAAAAAACCAACAATTAATTTGGTACACTTATAGGGCAGTGCATGAGTGAAGACTTTTTCTAGATGCTCCTGATTAAGAAGTTCTGGATCTATGTACTCCGGAACCTGTGTTTCAAAGCAAGTACTAAGAAAGTAGAAACTTCTACAACGTTCATAAGTCATTTTCTCATGAGTTTCTAGTTCAGGTTCATAACTTACTCAACGTTTTTACACTTTTTGATTTATTACTTTTTTTATTTCCATGTTTTCAATTTACCAGGCACTCTTTAAAATATTATACACGGTAAACCTTTCTGCTACCTCTAAAACATTGGGAATTACTTTTACATGACCTATGACTTTGAATGTTGTAAAGTCCTTAAAATAGCTTATAAAATGCTCATATTTTACATGTTCTGCTGGAAGCCTGGAATCTGCTGAAACATTAGTGAAATTACTAATAAGAATTGTTTCCACTAGCTTTGCTGTTAAAGGCTGATTATGTTCTTATTAATTGCTTTTTTTCAGTCAGGATAGTAGACTACCTGCTGAATTTGAAATTACAGATTATTGTCATCCATGTGGATCTGATATGAAGAATTCTCTAGCTGTACAAGTCATCAGATGGAGTGATGGTTCTTATCTTGAGGATCAGGATCATTGGTGGTTATCTGGCATCCACCGTGATGTTCTTCTTCTAGCTAAACCTGAGGTTTGTGTTCTCAGCTTGTAACCTAGAGAACCTTGCATGTTATGGATCTTCACTTCTTAATTGTAAACTCAAAACTAGCTAGATTCTGAAGAACTGAGCTTAAGAAAAATATTGTGCAGACATCAACATGTAATAGCATTTAGCAAACAACTGGTATATTGAATATTCCCAGCACCTAAGCACACTGCGAAATCTTTACAATAATTCATAATAACACAATCATTTCAGGAGTTGAGAGTTTGAGGGGCAATTTTTCTATTCTCTTCTGCTAATCTTATTTAACCTTTTCTATCAGAAACTAGCAAGCATAATGGCTCTGGTTTCCCTTTCCTTTCTGGACTATCTCTAGTTTTCTCTAATGGAATGTTTGTTCATACTATAACCACTATTTTTGTAATTTTCCAAGCTTTGTACAAAGCTCCCCTATCCTTTGTTCAGAGCTTTACAAAGTCACTCTGATCCTTGATGGGAACATGCCAAAGGGAGTGGGCAGAAGTCTATTTTGGAGCAGAAAAGACAAAAAACAGACTAAGGGACTGAAAGAACAGCAGAATTTCGATGGATATCTGTTTTTTTTTTTTTTGGGTTTCTTCTCTTTTTTTTTTTTTTTTCTTGGAAAGCAGATAAAATTCTAGCGGAGAATCATAATCTGCAAATTGTGAAAAGGATGCCCTCCTTTCAAAACATTGATAGTAAATTTGCTTTGGTATGAATAAATATTGTAAAATGAAGCACTAATGATAGAATTAGGATGCATTGAAATTGAGAGATGTTAAGAATGTTTCTTGGTGGAGATGGAGAGGTGGAGAACCAGAAGTTGGGCTATCAAAAGGACTAAATTTCCCTTTTTACTCATAAAAGCGGAAGTTGACAACAGAAAGTTTGATGTGTAACTTGCAGAACAGCAAGAACACATTCTCTTTGATTCTCTTGCTCGATCATATATATATATCCATGTGCCTGAAGTCATACGCACATATGAGTGTGCTAGAACCCCACATCTTATATGTGATTGAAAACATCCTAAAGCACCAAACCACATGATCTTGAATTTAGTTTTATTCCTTTTATCTGTGACTATGAACAATATACATTTTGGAACAAATTCTTGAAAACCATTAGAAAACTGTATATGAGGTTTCAAATTATTTGGTCTTATCTCTGAAAATATAAGCTAGTCATTTTGATATCCCAGCCAATTTTCTCCCCTTTTACTTTCGCTTTTTTTTTTTTTTTTTTTGGTGCGTGTGTGTGTCTTGTGTTTTGTGCATTCCTGGTTTATCACTAGGGATCCTGGGTTAAATTCTAGTGACCAGTGGGTTCTCAGTTCAGTTTTAATGTGAATTTGCTTTTGCAATCAGATTTGTTTTTCAGCAAACTGGATTCATGAATCTTTTTTCTCACTGTTGTCTTTTAAATGAAAATCTATATTTTAATACCAATGAATATTCTCTTTGCAGGTGTTTATTTCTGATTATTTTTTCAAGTCGAGCTTGGCAAAGGATTTTTCCTATGCAGATATTCAGGTAATTGTGGGTGTTTTTAACATCTATCTTTTTCTTGTCTAAGTGGTTTGTTAGGTAGTACTTGTCTTGTTTACATTATTTTGCCAATGTCAAGGCAGTTTTTCTTGACCTCTAGGAACAAAAACTTCCATGCTTTACCACATTAATATATTTTAAATAACTTTGGCCCTTTTCTTATTTATATTCTAAATTTAATATTATTATTTGATTCTATGTTTTTAACTTATTGAAGTCAATTGTTCATAGATGGCTTTTCTTTTAATCTTTGTCATGATGTATTGCAAATTACCCACCTAGTGGGATGACAATCCTTAGTAATTGTGATTGATTGTAATTAGCATTTAATAGTTTCCTATTTTGTTGTAGTCTTACATGTGTATATAGGGTTGTATCATTGAGTGAACACATGAAGAAATTCTTTCTCCTCTTGTATTTACATGGTATCAAAGCCATTGACTTGTCTTCAAAGGCTGCTAGAGCGTTCGAAAGTCACTTTTTTATGCCTAGTGCAAAAGCTTCAAGTTTCGTCTTGGACTCTCACTACGAGATAAATTCTTAGTTCAGCCACCGGCAACCAATTTAGTCCCTTCGGCATCATGCATGAGAGCCACGAGCCTAGTTAGACTATCGTAAAAGCTCATGCGTTGGTGCATGGAGTGTTGCCTAGAGTCTAGAGTTTTGGCCAACCATTTCTTGGCCTCTTCCAACATTGATTCATCCCTGGATCTGTCAAATCCAGGCTGAACAAAGGTTATGGTTGTGACCTTTCAATAGAATAAGATAGAAAGTATCTTCAAGTCTTATGCTGCTAGATTATAGGTTACTCACAGTGGTCAACTATGAATGAGGATTAAAAAAGCTTGGTAGTCATTGATGTAGTTTTGATCCTATCAAAAACCATCAAAGATTAACTCACTAGCTCAAATTTTTCCGATAGAGTAAGAAAATTCAGATTTATTTGCATAGTATCTCTAAGGATGGCCACTCAACACGTGACCTGTTGATGGGCAATAGGAGTAATGAATGGTTGAGGGATGATGCCAGATTATTTCTATATATACGAAATGCAGTCGACATGGAGATGGTAAGCTACCATAATCACTCTGAGTATGTCAAGGAACTGATGAAATATTTAGAATTTTTATATTCAGGTAAAGGAAACCTTTCTAGTATTTATGACATATGCAAGAACTTTTATTGTGCTGAAAAAAAAGAAAGAAAAAAACAATCTATTTAAACATATTGTGTATGCAGTTTAAAATGATATTTGAAGAACTCAATGATCGTTTACCCTCTAGTCCTGATGTGAAGGTGCAACAAATTCAACAAGAAAAGATGGTGCTTATAAGTCTCTTGGTTGGTTTTAAACCCTACGTAGAAGGGGCTAAATCATTTATGACATATGCAAGAACTTTTATTGTGCTGAAAAAAAAGAAAGAAAAAAACAATCTATTTAAACATATTGTGTATGCAGTTTAAAATGATATTTGAAGAACTCAATGATCGTTTACCCTCTAGTCCTGATGTGAAGGTGCAACAAATTCAACAAGAAAAGATGGTGCTTATAAGTCTCTTGGTTGGTTTTAAACCCTACGTAGAAGGGGCTAAATCATAGATTCTTTCTAGCATTGATGTTTCTTCCTAACAACAGGTCTTCTCTACTTCTGTACCTACACAAGTATGACCCCTTCTCTACTAAATGCTAGTGTACTTTTGAGTTGCAATGGTAGTACAATGAGATCCCCTTACAGTCAACACAAAAGCAACTATCATGATGTTTGCAACAATCAAAGGTCAAGAGATCAAGGGAAAGATTGGGTTCTATTACTGCCATGAGCTAGGCCATACTAGGTGTACTTGTTCGAAAATGCAGCATAAACTTCAAAAATCTCATGCAGCTCATATAGAGACTTCTACTGACCAACAGTTGTTTCAACAAGTGAATTTGTTAAATTCCAACAATACTAGGACTCTTAAAAGTTGCTTCTTACTCAGTTAGTGCTATTGTCGAGTTAGGAACTCAACCACATGCACCGTATGAAGTGTAACCTAAACTCATCAACTTCTGTCCAAACACATCATCTACCAAAGTAATTATAGTTGATGGTTCTACTTAATTTGTTCTGGGCTTTAGCACGACCTCGCCCACTTCTTTCTTCTCTCATACGTTTAGCATATTCTTGGATTCTCTTTCAACTTATAGTTTGTCAGTCTGATAACTCATGCCTAAAAACGTTCTGTTTCATTCTTTTTTGATCACTGCCTTTTTGAACATCTTACAAGGAAACAGATTATTGTTAGAGGACATGTTTCTTTAGGGCTCTATTTTTTGTACCCAAATGTACATACCAAAATTTGTAGCTTGCTTTGTTGCTACTGCTCCCTTTAAAACTCACTATCAGTTCAACTATCCCTCCTTACCTTCGCTAAAGAAAATGTTTTCCGAAGTTTTAAATAGATTCCTTTCTTAATTGTAAGTTATGTGAATAAGCGAACCAGCATTGTTTATCTTTTGTTTCTAGTGTTAATAATCGATTTACTTTTCCCTTTGTATAAATGCATTATGATGTATGGGCACCTTTTCCTACTGTTTCAAAGACGGAGTTTTTTTTTACAATTGTTGATAATTATTCTCGAATGATGTGACTTTATTTAATGAAAAATTGCTATGAGTTATTTTCTATTTTTCTGCCTTTTTCTTTTTTTTTTTTTTTTTTGCTGAAATTAAAACTCGTTTCCATGTCTCCTTACACACTTTGCATAGTGATAGTGTGAAAGAATACTTTCTCATTTATTTAGACATATATGAGTACTAACGACATTTTTCATCAAACCTCTTGTGTTGACACACCATCTCAAAATGGTGCTGAAAAAAAAAAAAAAAAAAAATAGAAATCTCTATGAAACAACTAGGTTTCTTTTTTCAATTACATGTTTCATAATATTCTGGGCTTGGGCTGATGCTTTATTTAAATGTTTTCATCCTCATCAATCAAATACCATAATTTGTTCTTTAGGGTAACTGTCCTTACAATATTCTTTTTCCTACCAAGCCATTGTTTCTTATTGCACCCAAAATCTCGGCAATACTTATTTTGTTTTGCACATTCATAATACTAAGTTAAATTCCAAGTCTTTGAAATATGTTTTTCTTGGTTACTCTCATTTTATTCAAGATATTTTCCTAGTCTCAACAGGTATCTCATGTCAATTGATGTTGCATTTCTGGAGGATCTTCCTTCCTTTCTTGTTTTTTTAGTTGTGTCAGTTAGGGGGAACAAGATGATTTGTTAGGTTATTGTATCATTTATCAAATGCCTACTAATGTCCCTGTATTTGCATCTCCAACTTTACTGCCTTCACATCCCTCTATTCATCAGGTGTATTCTAGAATAGGAGATCCTTTCCTTACATGTCCAACTTCTATCTCTTCTTTATCCTCAAATCCACAAGCGTCACTTCACTTACCTTGTATCAACATTTTTCTGTTATCATTACCTCTCTCTGTCTTCATACTAGTTTATTACTTCTCTTGCTTTTGTGTCTATGTCAAAAACTTTCCATGACGCCTTGTCTCATTCTGGTTGGTGAGAAAAAATGATTGAAGAGATGCTAGCTTTAAATACTGATGGTACTTCTGGGAAAAGGAGTATTGAATGCAAATGAGTCTATGATGTCAAATTTAATCATAATAGTTTTGCTACTCAACTTAGCGCCCATTTGATTGCAAAGGGTTATGTGCAAATGTATGTTGTTAACTATTCTAATACCTTCTCGCCTATTGCCAAATTGGCCTCTGTAGGTGCTACAAATACTTAGTCCTTACATTAGTTGGATATGAAAAATACCTTCCTACATGGAGATAAAAGGAATTTTATATGGAGCAACCACCAACATTTGTTACTCAAGGAGAGTCTGGTAAAGTTTGTCGCTCCACAAGTCTTCATATATGGTTTGAAGTACAGTCCTGAAGCTTTGTTTGGAAAATTCAGCCATGTAACTGAATGGTTTGGGATGAGCAATAGCATGTCTGATCATTCAGTGTTTGATAAACACTTTAAATACAACATTATAGATGATATTATTGTAATTGGAGCTGACATTAAGGGCATTACATCTCTAAAATCTTTCCTTCACAATTAGTTTCACTCAAAGGACTTGGGAGAACTGAAGGATTTTTGTTTGGAAAATTCAGCCCTGTAATTGAATAGTTTGGGATGAGCAATAGCAAATCTGATCATTCAGTGTTTTATAAACAATTTAGATCCGACATTATCTTGTTGGTGGTATATATAGATGATATTATTATAACTGGAGCTGACATTGAGGGCATTACATCTCTAAAATCTTTCCTTCACAATTAGTTTCACTCTGTTAAATTGAGTTAAATTGCCACATACTCTAAAAGCTTAAGCTAATAGAGAGGGGTTAAATTTATCCTTTTAACACACTCGAAGGACTTGGGAGAATTGAAGTATTTCTTGGAGGTTAAGGTATGAAGAAGTAAGCAAGACATCTGTCTATCTCAATGAAAATAAGTGCATGACTTATTTACCGAGTTAGTGAAGCTAGAAGTAAAACCTTGTAGTACTCCCTTACCAGTTAACATGTAATTCACAAGGAAGGAGAGGTGTTTAAAGATTAGGACCTGCAGAGAAGACTTCTTGGAAAATTGAACTACCTCATAGTATCTTGACTAGATATAACATATTCAGTTAGCCTTGTAAGTTGGTTCATGACTGCTCTATCTATTCAACATTGGACTGCCTTAGAACGCATCTTGTGTTACATGAAATGTGCCTTTGGATGAGGGGTAGACTACAAAATCATGGACATTCTGATATATAATGCTATTTAGATGCAGATTGAGCAAGTTTGAAGCTTGATTGGAAATCCACAAGTGTTTATTGTGTTCTTTTAGGTAATTTAGTAAATTGAATATAGAGCTATGACTAATTCTGTAAGTAAAATAATTTAGATTCATTACCTCATGCTTGAAGTAGGCCTTAAACATTCAGTGTAGAGAAAATTTTGATGTGACAACCAAATTGGTCTTCATAGTGCCTCTAACCTTGTATTTCATGAGCAAACTAAGCATATTGGGATAGTGTATCACTTTGTTCACGAGAAGCTTCAAGACAACCTAATATCTACTTGCCATGTGAAGATAGGAGAATAACTTGCAGAGTTACAAAGGTTTTGACTTGGACTAGAGTTGAGTACATGTGTTACAAGCTAGGCATGATTAACATCTATGTTCTAA
Organism: Marsdenia floribunda; assembly: GCA_035583425.1. Classification (NCBI taxonomy): domain Eukaryota; kingdom Viridiplantae; phylum Streptophyta; class Magnoliopsida; order Gentianales; family Apocynaceae; genus Marsdenia; species Marsdenia floribunda. The sequence goes on along the minus strand of JAXGGT010000094.1, from coordinate 6,004,931 downwards.
CTTAAGGGAGAGTGTTTTGATATATTGCAAATCACCCTGTTATTGGTATTAAAATCTTTAGGGATTTGATTGATTGTAATTAGCATTTGGTAGTTTACTATTTTATTGTAGTCTTACAATTATATATAGGTTTGTATCATAGAATGTATACATAAAGAAATTCTTTCTCCTCTTGTGTTTACAATCATTCATAATATGGCTTAAAGAAGGTTAAACCTACTTTTGTAGAAATAATAATTTTAATGTCTATTAAGGTAGACGTTCTTTCAAGTGCATGTTTTCACGTACTGTTAGTGTTTACCTTTCCTAAAGTTATGGAAAGTTCACTGTTTTTCCACTCTTGTATTCGTTACATTTTGGTCCTCTTTTTTCTTTTATTTTTTCTCCCAACAAATTCTTGCTACCTTACAAAGTCAAGGTAAAATGTATATATATTCTAATTCTTCTCCTCAATATCTGTAATATCAAAGTGTTCTCAAAACCTTCCTACTATTTGAACAATTCCTCAAACTCTCGAGTAAAATTATGTTGAGTAAATTTATTAAAGAATATTATAGTCTTTTTCTTAAAATGTATTTGAAATTTGAGAGCGGACAGAGTTCTTTTCATTTGGTTCTAGAATTATGTCTTTTCTATAAAATAGGAATCCCTATGGTTTGATATAGTTTCTATAATGATTATGTAATTTATAGATTAAAAGAATATTAAACTTCTTAGTTAAATGGAGAGTAAGATCGGGGAGGAGTTTGGAAGGGAAAATTTCTTATTTTGATGTTCTTGTCTCTTTGTAACTGGACAGGATTCTTTATTCTCCCTTCATGAAATTTTATAGTGTTCAAAATGATGGAGGAAAAACCATTGTTGGATTTGTCTTGTAATAAGCAATGGCTGTAGTGTATCTTGGTTCTGTAGGGTCAAAAGGGGGAAGAATTTGAGGAAAGAAGATAATTTATGAAGCAATAATTAGGAGATAAGATTAAGTAATTAGTTATTGATTTCTTCTAGCCTCTTAGCCAGGCACAAATTGATTTATATATCTGGTTAATAGTCTATTCTAGATATTCTTTGCAATCATATCTTGTTTCTATTCTCCTTTTGCATAATGTGGTTGTAAATCATCTACTCTCTCTGATGTACAAGCATGAAAATTTGATTAATTTTTTCTATTTATGGCTTGGCAATTTCTGAAGTATAGGTTGAAGTGCAAATTGATGCCTTAACAAGATCAAATGAAGGAAACATCCTTAGTCAGCTCACAGTTGAAGCAGGTTTATTTGATACTGGATGTTGGCACATCAGCAAGGACAATGTTGATTTGCTTTCTAGTAGTATAGCCCATTTGGAACTCCATTCATCCTATAATTTACATCTTGGATTCATGGGGCATATATTAACAGGAAAAGTGTTAATGCCAAAGCTTTGGTCTGCTGAGCAGGTAAATATTTATTGCTCCTTACCTTGATATGCTGCTCAATACAATTTACTTAACATATAATGACACTCATCCTGATTGTAAGCCCTATGGGGTTTTGGGGGAAATGTATGTGGCTCTTTTATACTTCAGTCTTGTGGGGTCCCATGACATGAATGTCAAGAAACTAGTATGAGCGTTATTTAATCCCTCATTTGCTGTTAAACATGCTTGTCATACTTTCTTCAGTTTCAAGATTTATCTTATCCAATGTATGCACGAAAGTCTTAGGCCGCCACTTTTTTGAAGGAAAGTGCTTTTATTTATTATTATTTATTATTTTATTTTGAGTGAAATTTGTTTTGAAAAAATTGGAATTTACTATTTTGAGAAAGAAAAAAATGTCTAGTGAACAGTTATTTGGATAAATTTTTATTTTAAGAGGTGTAATGATGATATAATTATTGGATTGTTGGTAAAGTGATTGATGTAATTGTATTATAATTATAAAAAATACCACCACAAAATTAGGGTTTGGTCAACCAATAATCAAACACACTACTAAATGCATCCTACCTTCATAGGCTAACTTTTCTCAAATTGAGTTTCTGGCCGACCGTTTCTGACATGTGTCAGAGGCTGTCCAAACGCGGTCATTTTTTAAACTCATTTTAAGTTGGCCTGAATACAGCCTTATTTTCCATTTGATAGTAATTTCTCTAATTCATAATTGGTGGAGTAGCGCCAGAAAGTAGAAATGAGGCTGTCCAGGGCACCTACCTCTCCCCGGTCCTAACAATTCTTACCCACATACATTCTCTTTAATATTCATTCTCAAGATCAAGACTATCTTCATTCAAAATAAATCCAGATATTAATAGTTTTGCAATGTTTTGCTGTTCTCTTGTACCTATCCCTGATGACGACCAATCCTTTATGCTTACCCTCAAAGATTTTCATTCAAAATCCAAACCAATTATGAACAGTTCTACAAAGTTCTGCTGGTCTCTGATAATTGTCTCTGTTGACAGCCAAACCTTTATGCTCTTGTTATCACCCTCAAAGATGCCTCTGGTAATGTAGTTGATTGTGAGTCATGCCAAGTGGGTATACGAGAAATATCAAAAGCCCCGAAACAGCTGCTTGTAAATGGACATCCAGTGGTGATAAGAGGAGTCAACAGGCATGAACACCATCCACGTCTTGGAAAGACCAACTTGGAGTCCTGCATGGTCAAGGTAACACACGATGGTCCTCCATGTTTTGCCATTTTAAACAATAGCACTTCAAAATGGTTACTTAAATGCTAGTTTTTCAGGATTTGGTCTTGATGAAGCAAAACAATATGAATGCTGTTAGAAATAGCCATTATCCCCAACACCAGCGATGGTACGAGTTGTGTGATCTGTTTGGCATGTACATGATTGATGAAGCCAATATTGAGACACATGGTTTTCATGGCTCTGCAAACTTTAAGCATCCTACTCAGGAGCCAATTTGGGCTGCCTCTATGATTGATCGTGTCATAGGCATGGTTGAGAGGGACAAAAATCATGCCTGCATTATATCTTGGTCTTTAGGAAATGAATCAGGATATGGACCAAATCATGCTGCATTTTCTGGTATGCAGTTTTCTTGTGTTTATTGTTAATGTGGTTTGTTTCCCTTTTTTGTACCTAGCATTCATTCCGAATCTTGTGATCATATAATTAATAGATGAGAATCAGTACGATACTGCCTTGAATAGTGTTAAATTACCATCTCATCAAAAGTTTAAGCCAATACAGAGGGGTTAAATTTAACAACTGAACACTTAGTAAATCATGCTAAAACCTTTTGAAGGAAGCATACAGGCACATATTCCATGTCTAGTCCTCAATTTCTCAACCAGCCAAACAGCAACTAACTGTATTCTCAAAATACTTCCAAGCTGTGTTGTCTTGTATTAATTTGGCAATAAGAGAGATTTCAGGTTGGGTTCGAGAAAAGGATCCATCAAGGTTGTTGCACTACGAAGGTGGGGGATCCAGAACATATTCGACAGATATTGTGTGTCCGATGTATATGCGTGTTTGGGATATGGTTAAGATAGCCAAAGATCCAACCGAGACAAGGCCTTTGATATTGTGCGAGTATGTTATCTTCGTATTCCATTCTATTAGCAATGCTGCTCGCCAAGCTTTGGCAGGGAATTCACTCTTTTTTGTTAATGCTTGATCATCACTGGCAGGTATTCTCATTCAATGGGAAACAGCAGTGGTAATCTTCACAAGTATTGGGAAGCAATTGATAATACATTTGGTCTTCAGGGAGGCTTCATCTGGGATTGGGTTGATCAGGTTTGAATTGTAGAAGTATTGTTTTTTATCTTTCCTATAGTACCTTAGTTGTTGTAGGTTAGCCTAATACCAAATGAGAAGATGTGTCATATTCTTCACGTCAAATATAATGTTGACTGACCTATGCTGCTTACAAAATTTGTTAGATAATAGATTACTGATAATTTGAACTAATGGTGAATGAAAAGTGAAAAAATTCCATTGTCTGCTTGGGACATCATTTTCTTTAAGGTTGATGGTATAATTTTATACAGAGATAACAAACAGTAGGTACATCATCTCCGCATACCTGATAAATTCACATGAATCTGAAACCAAATGAAGAACACCCCTAACCCACCTCACACACCCCCACCCGGAAAAAAGAAAAAACAAAGAAAGAAATAAACATAAAAAAAATAGAGAAGAATCTTTGCAAGATATGGATGGATCCTTATATTAAAGTATAGGAAATTTTTTCCAACTACTGTTTATGTTCCCTGATTTGGGCTTTGGCTTGTAGATCATGGCCCTTGTATGGAGTTTTCATTCCAATAGTCCTTCAACTTACGCTCATAAGATCTTAGGATTCTTCTTCTAAAGGATCCTTAATAGAGTAGCACCTCGACCACAGAAATCTATACTAATAAAATATGCTGAACTCTAGATGTAATACTTGCAGTGCATGTTATATTCCTACCTCAAACAAAACTGACAGTGATGAAACCCATAGGATCATACTCTGCTACAAAGTTCTCATTAAGAAAATAGGTTTCTTTGCACCCTGTTCACCAATAATATTTCATGGTTGATCTGATGCCATTTTCGATGGGTATTGTTGAATGACTGATAAGATTAGCTATTTCTTCTGTTGACTTGTAAAATTTTTATAAATATAAGATTGACTCTAACCTAAATTACCTCATCATCTAAATGCTTGAACTATTAGACAAAAGGACAATGATAAATTAAGGTTATTAGTGAACCTGCAAAAAGAAGATTTTCTAAGTAAAAACCTGATTATGTTATGCAAGCTATCTTTTAAGTAATCTCTGTTCTTTCTGTGAGCTTTTGCATTCTGGATGGACTTTTGGCTTATTGTTGTTTCGATCCTGGACCCAAGCAGATCGATGGGAAGATATAATATTAAATCTAGTAAAATTGTGATATACCATGTTCAACATTTTACATCTTCTTTATGATACAGTAATTGATTACAGACACTGTAGCATTGAGTTACATGTTATAGGTAACAATTTTGTTTCTGTCAAGCAGCAATATAACTATGGAAACTTATGCTGTTAATTTGGAGAACTAAAATTAATTGTTATCAGATGAACATAAGTTTTAGTTCCTTTGAAATGAAGATATTATACTTGATATCTGTGCACAAAGGCATGCTGCCTCGTATTTGTGGAGGTAGAATTTTGTACGAAATTTCCAAACTACTAGCAAGTCTATCAAAATAGAAGGATCCTGATTGAGATCTAGTCAGAAGAGGGACAGATTCTGCAAAATTAGTGTTAGCACTGACTAACTGAAATTTATTTATGCCTCTCCTTCCTTCTCCTCCTTTTCCTTTCCCCTGCCTCTGGAAATCAACTAATGAAAATTTTATTTAGTAAAGTGATATATAGAAATTGAACAAATTTTGGGTAATATGCAGGGAGTACTGAAGGAAGGAGTAGATGGTCAGAAGCACTGGGCATATGGAGGCGACTTTGGGGATATCCCTAATGATTCAAACTTTTGTTTAAATGGTCTTGTCTGGCCAGATCGAAGTCCTCATCCTGCTATTAATGGTACTTGATTATCCTTTCTGTCACCTCTCTGTAACTAATTATGATTAAGACATCTTATATTTATTCTGGAATAATGTTTTCAGAGGTTAAATTTCTCTACCAACCAATCAAGGTTTCAATGGTAGAAGGCAGAATGAAGGTAGTATTATGTCTTGGTTTTATTTGCTCAGGAATGTCTAATATTATTAAGCTGTGGAGTTTGTTTTGTAGATAAAAAATGCACACTTTTTCGATACAACAGAAGTTTTAGAGTTCAATTGGGTAGTTCATGGTGATGGATGTGAAATTGGTTCTGGACTCCTGTCTTTGCCAATAATAGAACCACAGAAGTGTTGGGAAATAAATTGGGAATCTGGACCATGGTATTCTTCGTGGACTTCATCAGTTGCTGGGGAAGTTTATTTGACAATAACTGCAAAACTTTTGCGCTTGACCCGCTGGGCAGAAATTGGTCACGTCATTTCTTCTACACAAGTCCAATTGCCAACCAAACAAAAAATTCTCCATGTAAGTAACCTGCATAGTTTCTCAGTTGCATTTGTTAGAACTCTTATTGTCTCTTATCAGTGAATTCTTATGTGTTGGACATTCAGAACATTAAAGCTTCGGATACTACTCTCTTCTCTGAAGTCCTAGATGATAAAATCAAAGTAAGCCAGGATGGATCTTGGGAGATAATATTCAACAAAGAGATGGGTACCATTGAGAGCTGGAAGGTAATTTATGGAATTTAATGTCAACCTAAAAACCCTAAACCCTAAAGGTTCACATTTTAAGACATAAATTGATTATTGAATTATATGGTACTATAATTTTGATGGTTTTTAGGATGCATTGGACAGTTTTAGCCTTGTAAGTCCAGATTTTCTTGGCATTGACAATATTGTGGTCATTATAGGTTAAAGGAGTTACTGTTTTGTGCAATGGGATAGCCCCATGCTTTTGGCGAGCACCAATAGATAATGACAAAGGGGGAGAAACAGAGTCTTATGTCTCAAAGTGGAAGGCTGCAAACCTTGATAAACTTATCTTTTTAACCGAAAGCTGTTCTGTTGAGACTATGACTGATCATCTTGTCCAAATAGCTGTTGTATATCTTGGTATTCCTACAAGTGTGGAGAAGCCTTCCACTGAAACAGCAGAACCAAGTGTTCTATTTAATGTTCATATGATGTACACAATATATGGTTCTGGAGATGTTGTACTGAAATGTGATGTAAAACCAACTTCTGATCTTCCACCTTTGCCTCGTGTTGGAGTTGAATTTCATCTGGAGAAGTCAGTTAATCAGATTGAATGGTATGGCCGAGGACCATTTGAATGCTATCCAGATAGAAAAGCTGCTGCTCATGTCGGTCTGTACAAACAATACGTGGATGACATGCATGTGCCTTATATTGTTCCTGGTGAATGCTCGGGTAGGACAGATGTTAGATGGGTAACATTTCAAAATGAAGATGGTTGTGGAATCTATGCTTCCATGTATGGAGGGTCTCCACCAATGCAAATTAATGCAAGTTACTACAGCACTTCTGAACTTGAAAATGCTACTCATAATGAAAAGCTCAGAAAAGGAGAGAACATTGAGGTAATTAACATAAAGCATGCTTCTCTTATACTGATATATTTGTTGAAAAGTTGAGAGCATCGGGACTAAGTGCACTGTTAAGTGATTAAGATTCCATCCTTTTATATTGGCTTGAGCTATTAGACCAAGTTGAAATTTTAACATGTTGTGAGAGTGGGTCTCATTTTTGAGCCTTGGCCTCCACCCTGTTTGTTGGTTATTGTGCATTTGTTGGGAGTATTCTGATGGTTTATTTAAATAAACATTTAAGTATTTCTTATTTTGGGGCTTTATAGATCCTCTTGATAAAGATGTAATGTTACCTGTAGGCAGGTTAAATATCTTGTAAAGAGATTATAAAAGTACACTTTTGGTTCATATTGTTCTTTGAGAGATTTTCAGGGATTCTAGTTGCGAGTAAGCATTTTATATACCAAATCTCTGCCATCCTTAGTTAAATGATGTCTAGACAACAAAACATTCGAATTTAAAATGTGAAATGAATATTTTCTTGAGAATGTGCAGGATGGTTATTGGTGACTGAAAATTGACGATATTCAACTTATCAAAATGAGCAAAGATTTAAAATAAGTATAAGAGTGAGTTTCTGGTTGTCATCTTTATAGAGAGCTTATAAAACACACCCACACGCTCGCCCCTGCTGTAAGTTACTCATGAAGTTTCAGCTTTATAAATGTATCTTCTTGAAGTTTTATTGATCTTTGTCCTTCTTGGACTGAATTTGGGTATGTTCAAGTCCATATTATCTCCTAATATTAAGGTATTACTATCTTTCTTGCTAACATGTATTCCAATGTTGACATGTTGGTTTTCTGCAAATATAAGCTTTCTAGCTTATATGCTGTAATCTGTTGCATTTGGGAAACGTTAAAAGGTGGGAAAACTTGACCCCAAGGAAAAGGCAAAATTTCACTTCAATACATGGGATCTCTCTCTTTATTCTTAAATGTGAATGCATTTTTCTTGACAACCATATCTGAGTGAAACTAAAGACTTCCATGTTTTATTGACTAAGGGTTGCAACTAAGAACCTTTTTACAGTGGTTAAAATGTAAGGAAAGCTTTATCTCTGTACTAAATGCTGACGATAATCAAGTATCCTTGAGCATCAAGATATATATATGTATGTGTATGCATATATATCCCATTTCAAGTACTCCACAAACACCATTAATTATAATGATTGAAGATGTGATCCAAGTCTTTTATAGCATTACAATATTTACTAATTACTGCAGAGATATACATATATTTCTTCCTTTACCTGTTGCATTAGGTTATTATCCTCATCACTTGGTATAGTAGTCTCATTGAACACAATACTTCTGGTGCAGGTGCATCTTGACCACAAGCACATGGGATTGGGAGGAGATGATAGCTGGTCCCCTTGTGTCCATGAAGAATATCTTGTTCCTGCGGTGCCATACTCTTTCTCCATCAGATTTTCTTCTTTGATCCCAACCACCTCGGGTTATGATATCTTCAAATGCCAAATCTGAAGAAATGAAATTGTCTATGTTCAGCATATCCTTACTGTTTTCAGTATTTTGATTTGCCAACATTTTATCTGTGATTTCCAAACTCTGGCATGACTAGGGGGAGGTCCAATCTACATTTGTCTTGAAACTTGAGTTGTTCAAGTGATCCATATGTAGGAGTGTTTTCCAAATTCTTGAATAAAGGGTCCTTGTTTCCCATGCTGAAATCATTGTTAAGAAAATGTTTCAAATACAGTTTTACAGATTTTGTGCTACGTGAGTTTGTGTCATGTTCTGCAGCAATTTTTCATTACCATCCTCTCGAACCCCCAACCTTCCCCCTACTGGAAAGGCCAGAAAGTAAACCATTGAAATGGGGCCTTGATTGATGTTATAATACCATATTCAAATTACGGTTCTATAGATTACTATTTGATCATAATTCGCATAACTTTCTCTAACCTAATATTAGACAGCTAAGAAGAGATGAAGGTTAATCTTGTTCTTATATATATATATATATATATATTTTAGGTGATTTCAGTCAATTAGATTTTTCTAATTTCTTTGTTTTTCCTATAATAAGAAGACCATAGAAGAAGACTTTTGGTAATACTTTTGACTGTAAAAGGAGATCTAGCGAGGTTGAGGGTATTTAGAGGAAACTGTGCTGTTATTTAACAAACTTGGAGGGTGAGATTCGGAAGTTTACCAGTGGAGGAGTAGATTTAACAATTTCATTCTTCAGCTCGTTCAATCCATAACTGTTAGAAGGAACTTGAAATCCCTTATGTAGTGTTGCATGGACAAATGCATGAGTTGAAACTAAAATACTATACTTTACTTCATCTGGAAAATTGAGCGGACAAGGGATGCCTTCTAAATTTAAATTAATATATCCCTTGTGAGTTAGGTTCATCCTGAAAACATGGTGAAGGATGTGAGATACTTCATCCATCATGGTTAATTGGCCCTTTCTAAATTTAGCCATACTAGCGACTTGATGCATAAAGTAGGAGGTGACAATGGAACTTCCATTTCAACCTCTGCAGACTCAGAACTTCCATTAGATGCATTTTTCTTCTTCTTCACCGAGGGGACTTCATTTTCTTCTGTTTCAGATTCAGAACCATTGAGAACCAGACTTCTTCTGAGCTTTATCCTTCATTTTTTTTTTTTTTTTTGGTAATCCTCTATCCTTATCGATTAATCTGGGGGAGATTTATGAAGGCAAACCTTCAAAATAACAATACATGACTGAAATTCGACACAAGGGGAGATTTGAACTCATGTTCTTTACTTAACAAGTTAGATGAAAGTACCTAAGTAAGGAGTAAGGAGAATCATACTACTGGGTTACCACCTTATTCTCGTTTTGTCCTTCCTTTATCTTAAAGTAAAGCTGGCTAATAATATTTTTGGTGAATTAATCTTTGAGCCAAATAACTTGTATGACCAATGCCCTAGTTGGTCCTATACATGTGACCCGCTATCAGGAAAAGAATTGTAATAGCTAAATGATGGTGTGCAATATCGGTTAACCATAGACCCCCGGTTACTGGATCTAATCCTCCACGAAAAGTAAGAAATTCCAAATATTTTGATCAACTCAAGGTAAAAAATGGGGTTGCTCTCTCAGCAAAACTGGGCATTTTGGGCTTGATCTCGATCCGTCAACTGATCTATCCTTCCAAGGGTCTTCTGACAATGAATTTGATATGACTCTGAGGACCTTTGAGACTTAATCTCGAAGATGGATTGGACTTGGAAGAGGAGGAATCTTATATGGTAGAACTTTTCTATCTCCAAGACTTGTATTGTTTGAAGCTCTCTTCCTCTTCTATTTATAGAGGAATGGGAGAGACTCTTGTGGTGATGTGGCGCTTTTTGATTGGCCGAGATACTCCTTCAATTTTGATTGGTTGGTCTTTGTCATATTGTCACGTGTCAGCATATCATTCGTCGTAGTAAATGAAGAGTAATTTGTAATAAGTAATTATGTTGAATTTTATCTACCACTTAATTATCTTAAATTACTTCTACAAATTTTTACTGTCTACACCATCGATAACATTTTTTCTCGGCAGTTCATAGTTATTCTTTTCAGACCATTGTAGGATTAGGTTTCGAAGTGCAAAGGCAAAGGCAAGGGATAAATAAAAAAGGCTCATCCATCCAAAATACACGATATTTATCATTTGAGCATTAACATTAATTAAAAAGGAGTTTCTACCACCTGGAGGGAAATAAAACTTTTGCATCAATTATTCCAAAAACTATACCATGAAAAGCAATCCCTCAAACATTGCAACAAATAAACTCTCCTTAAGCACCAACAAAGTGCACTTGCAGATTTCACAATGGGATGGATGATGTTAAGCCATGGAAGCCATGTGACAGATTAAGTCAACCACACGGGTATTGCAAGGATTGAATAGAATGTGAGCAATCAATATAATATTTCTTGATTACCATTGTCAAATTTAGTTATCAAAGTTGCAAAAGTTTTGCACATGACACGAGAATTAATCATTAACTGTAACCAATTTCGTTGTCATAACAAGAAACAAGCGTCACGAAGTTCTTGTTCAGGGTAATTTTGGCTTGGCATAAAAAATGCTTGACCTGCGCTCATTTGCAAGGCACACAACAATTAGCCGTATTAGACCAAAAAAACACTGCTACCATTCACCAGACCCGCAAAAAGACTTCACAACAAGATTTCTCACTTGCTGTCACCATCAAAATCTATGGATACAAGATCCTGATTAGTGTACCCTAAGATTCCCTTGAGTTTGCCCTCAAACTCCTCCTTGATTATCAAAATACCCACGGGAAGAGACCAAATACTCAGGCGCCTATAAAACACCAACAAGGATACACAATTGACTCACTTGATTGCAGACTTGATATCTTCAAAAGTTTGGGTAGGTTCGGCAATTTATAGGCTGCCTTAGTATTGGGTCATATAAATACAGTTATAATCATATATCTTCTAACAATTATATTCATATAAATATAGTTATAATCATCTGTTTAATGGTCAAGTATCATACCAGTTGAGAAACGAAGAAATAAAGCAGAAAGTCTACAAGAAAAAATAAATTCTCAGGTGTATACAGGAAGATAATACGTGTTGCTGTAAATACTAAAGTAAAAAACGAAGAAGACAAAAAGTATTTGTAAATAAAATTACAAAAAAAAAGATACATAAAATATCTTAGATGTATACAAGAAGATAATACGTGTTGCTGTAAATACTAAAGTAAAAAACAAAGAAGACAAAAAGTATTTGTAAATAAAATTACAAAAAAAAAGATACATAAAATATCTTAGATGCATACAGGAAGATAATATGTGTTGCTATAAATACCAAAGCAAAAAACAAAGAAGACAAAAAGTCTTGTAAATAAAATTACAAAAAAAAAATACATAAAAATATGAAAATTACAACCCTGCCATCAGAACAAAGTACCTTCTAAACGATTGTCTTACAATAATATATATATATATATATATATATATGTATATATTGTATATAGAATAACTATTCAATTATTTTTAAAAGAAAGAATAGGAAATTAAAAGTTTCAATCATTCTTTTAAAATAGATATATGGAATAAATAAATTAAAGTCAAAGAATATAAATTATTGGAGAGAAATACAAAGAGATGAAATAGTAAAGAAAATGATAAGACTAAATACTAATTAGATAATGATCAAAAAGTGAAAGAAATTCATTGTATATTACATAATAGCCATAAAAAATTATTCTATAAGATCTTATTTGAATAAACAATACATAGAAAAGAAAAATTAATTAAAAATTTTGTTGCTTTAAATAATAATGGTGTATAAAAAGTATAATACATTGAACAAAAATTGATAAATAGAATTTTAAAAATATGAAAATAATTGAATATTAAATAGAAAACTACTAAAATACTAAAATTAAAAAAAAAAAAAGAATTAAATGCTTAGATAAAAATTAATGAATTATAAAAAGATAAAAATAACAAAAAGAATTATATAAATAAATTACATCTAATGCCATTAGAAGAAAAAAAAAAATTTAAAAACTTTTTATGTAATCTTATAATATATAAGATAAGATATATATATATAATATGTATATTGTAAAAATTTTCTTTAAATATTGTAATATTTGTATTCTTTTTTAAAAAAAAATTACATAAATTTTTTAAAAATTTAATATAACTATGATATAATTTAATTATTTATCACCTCAAGAAAAAAAACTTAATTATTTATAAAACTATTATAATTAAAAAATAATATTTTTAATAAATATATATAAAAAAAATATCCTTAATATATATATATATATATATATTGAGGACCGTTTCCAATAAAACAATAAATATAATAAACATTTTGACTATTGAAAATCACCTTAAAATGGAATTGGAATATATATATTGTAATTTTTTTTTAAAATAATGTAATATTTGTATTCTTTTAAAAAATTACATAAAATTTGTAAATTTTAATATAACTATAATATAATTTAATTATTTATAAAAAAAAATATAATTAAAAAATAATGTTATTAATAAATATATACAAATATTAGGATAAAAAAAATATATATCTCTAATATATATATATATATATATTGAGGACCGTTTCTAATAAAACAATAAATATAATAAGCATTTTGACTATTGAAAATCACGTTGAAGTGGAATTGGAATTTTTTTTTTTGACCGGTTGGAATATATATGGTAGGACAACCCCAAATAAAACAAGCATCCCATTTTCTTCCCCACCGCCTCGCTCCTTGTTGACTCATCCCAAAAAGTGAAGATCATCTAACCGTAAAAATTTTATGGCCACTTCTGCTTTCAAATCCACCTCCAAGCGAGGGAATCTGAATTCCTCCGCTCCACTTCGAAATCGTGATTCATCGGATTCCACTCGGGAAAAAACTGCTCCGGCACCGTCGACGGCGACGGCGAGGAAAAGATCTTTAAGTGTCAGTGCAGTCTCCAGAGCCAAGCCGTCCTTCGATATTTCCACCGATTTTTCCAATAAACGAGAAAATCCTCTTTTCTGGGCTTCTCTTTCTTCCCCGACCGATAACGGAAGCAATGGAATATCTGCTGCTGCCGAAACAGCTCGAGAGGGAAAACGATGGGAGAGAGTCGCTGTTGAGAGCACTACCAAGAAAGGTTCAGCTAAAACTGCTGCTACTGAGACGAACCAAAGAGGCCGATCCGTTACGAGGAATTCTGGGGTTAATAATGGAATCGGCCGTAGCATATCTAGAGTTAATCGGCGTTCTGTATCTCGAGGACATTATGGTGCCTATGAGGTAATTTTTTTGGTTCTCTCAAGTTTGACATTAACTGCCTTTTCTTTTACCTTTGTGTAAATTCGCTATATCCTTACTCCTTAAATTTAGATACAAAGATATATAGGGGCTCCAAATGCATTAATATTTCCCCACTACACAGACCATAATTTTTTCAACAAGGACTGGCAAATTTAATGGTCTGAAACAAGATTTCAACACAAGACTGGGGACGGGAGAGGATGCAAGTTAATATATATTTCCTGTATTTCATGGTTTTGGTACTTTAGTTTATTGTTTATTTTCATTATTCTTTTTGATGGATAATGGGTCTTATTCCAAATTTCGAGTTTTCTTAATTAATCACTGGTTAATGCCATTTTATATAATGTCTAATGTATTGACTGACCTTGAGCAACAATAAGGAGTCTCATCATTTTATTATTATTATTATCATTATTATTTTTGTTTTTTTTTTTTTTTTGACTTTTTCACCTTATTAGTGGATTTCATTATATGCATTTATCTTTTAATTTTAAAAATGGGAAATGATTTCTGGCAACAAATAAAAACTGCACTTGTGGAGTTCTTCTTTTCCCTATTGTATTTACACCCCTTTGCACTGTATTCACCCAAATTTGACTCCTACCCTGTACTATTTAAAAATACCAAAATGTGCTGGAATTTCATTCTACTCGAATATGGAATAGAGTTTTTAATAGGTTTTTTTAAAGTATTTAATCCCAAAGAAAAATTTAAGAAAATGAAATAAGCATAAAATTAGGAAAAGGGGGGATTTGTTAGGCTCATCGAGTGATAGACCATATATTAATTAACTTGCGTATATGGTAATTGTCTTCCTTCTATGAAGTAATTGTGGCCATGTAATTCTTAGCAAGAAATGCACGTATTTAGTTGTGATTTTAAAAATTCAAAAGCTGAGTGTCCGCGGTTGAGGATGATTTTAGATTGGTAGTCTTATGTGCAATGAGAAGACTGTTGGGGGCTTTTGCACAATATTTCCTCCATTTTTTATACTGAATGCAACTTTTTTATTCATTTGGAGCCATCAACAGATTTGTTTTTTGGATGGGCAAATAATGATCATTGTTTATAGAAGATTTTGCTTATTTATTTTTGCTTTGATGAAATTCTGCTCATGCTTTTTGATCAGTTAGTTTCTTCCATTAGGAAGAGGTCCTATGAGTTCCTTGTTGAGGAGATGATATTTTAGGTATGAATCTTGTGAGGAGGAAATGATGAAAATGAAAGGGGAAAAATGAGAGTGCAGTAATCAAGGGAAGTTTAGGGAAATATTTAGGGAATAAGGAATTAAAGATGCATTTATTTCAGCAACAATAAAGTTTGAAGAGGCGGGCTTTTAGATGCAGAGTAATTTAGTGATAATTGCTGATAGGTTAAATGACCTGACCCCTGAACACTAGTACTAAGATATACCGAGCTAAAACGTGTAAAATGACAGAAATGCAATTGGAATACACTTTTCTATTAAAAATACATTTATTATACTTATTGAGTTATCTCTGCTAGAAATTTGTTCCTTTGTTTGTGGTATAATTTTGCTCATTATCATATGACATACAAAATCATGAGGAAAATATTTGATGGCTTATGTTTTACGTTACCTGTCCATGTATAGTGGTATTTTGGAGATTGACTTGGGTGCTACCAAAATTTTGGTACCAATAAGCTGTTATTTGTTTTTACAGAGTGAAAATGAGCAAGAAGTTGCCACCTTTACAAGTTCAAGGAACAGTGACTTGAAGCAAGTTATTTACAATGTGAAAAATGATAACATGGTTAGAAACAGTGCTGATATTCAAGGATGTACCCGGAATTTGAAAACACTGAACAGTCAATGTGAAACTACTGAGTGTTCAGAGGATGATTCTGCTGTGAGTAAAAGTTATAAGTTACCCTTTTCAGAGAGTTGTCTTTTTGATCATTTTCTCTCCAAATTACTAAAAGAGTTCCTTGTTTTCAGTGTAGCTTCCAAATTTCAAATTGGGAAGATGGAATGTCATTCTGTTCATTGTCTGAAGCTGAAGAGAAGACTGTAAAAGCTGTTTGTGAACAAATGAAGGTGAGTTCCTTCATGTCCTACCAATGAGTATAACTGATAATTGTCTGGCTTCTCTAGTGCTAATTTTATCAAATAAATAGCATTTTTTAATGCAAGTCTGATAATTTGGACTCAAATTTCAAAACAAGGGTAAACACCTTAGATTAGCTAGCCTAGTATCAAATACTAAAAGATGACACCATACAGACTGCTTCTTGTATCATAACAGACTTGAAAATGGATGCAGCTTTTGCTAGCCCTTGGTGTCTATGACAATGATAGAAGGACTGATAGGCATATGGGGTCAACTGCACAAAACCTTAGCCTGTAAGACTTCAAGACCCTAGGTGGTTTGGAGCTGATGCTCTCTTCTTAGAGAGAAGACAAGCTGATAAAAAATGGCTGGAAAGTTCAATAATCCCATCAGAGAATATCTAGAGCAACAGAACCCTATGGAAATTACAAGAATATCCCTATCTCATAAAAGTTATGAAACATAAAACCTAAAGAGGCAAGAAATTGTTTACTGATTTTATCTTTCATCACAGTTCTAGGTGTAGTTGAGGAAGGTTGAATTTGCAATTACTAATAATTCTTGGGGTTTGCAAGTACCTGATTTTGGTTCCTCTTATATTTCAGCCATTTCAGAATGACCAGCAGGGTGCTGATGGTTCTGCCAGTGTGATATATGAAACTGTAAGGTCTGAAGTTAGACGTGCCATCTCGGATATACAAAATGACTTAGAAAATGTAAGATTTCATCTTCTTTTAATCATATAAGTGAATAATGCATGGTTTATAGAAGTATTATTTATTCAATTTCTTATTGTTTGTTCAAATTGAATTGTGCTTAAAATTTGCTGGTCAAAGAAAATCTGTTGCTTTTGTCTGTGTAAAGCATCTATATATATTGCTTGAACCCTATGCCACCTTGATACTAAAACAAAGAAAAAAAAAAAAAAAAAGGTGGATACTTTGTAATTGAAAACAAAGATATGTAGTTTTTCTCTCTTTTCCTTTTTTTTTAACATTCCACAATACCAACCTGGTTAACTGCTTGTGGTAGCATAAGTATGTGGTCCTCAAAATGATTATTCCTTTTTTTTTTTTTTTGGGTGTCCCTTTCTTCTTTTCTGCCCAATTATATATGACAAATGTTTCACAAATCAAATTCTTTCTTCAATAAGTGTTTCTTAACAAATATTTACTTAATTGATGTTCAGTTAAATTATCTTATTGTTAAAGGGTTGTTTTTCATTCTTATTTGATTTATTTTCCTCTTTTGTAATTAATGGAGAAAGAAATCAAGAAAGCCTCAAATGTTTATTATGTGTCAATGACTATTTGTTAAACATAAATTTGATGCTGTAAAACAGGAATATTTGGTGGTTTAGTCCTCAACAATTTTTTATTTGGTAAAGTCAGTCTTTACTTTGAATCCCTAGCTTTTTTATATTTTTTACGCGTTTAGTCCCTTTTTTCCACCTAAAATAGCCATAAAAGTGGGCATAAAATTTTATTATTCTAAGTAAAAAAAGACTAAATATACTACAAAATAAAAAGTTACAGACCAAAAATAGTTAAAATAAAATAAGGACCAAGGTTACCAAATATAAAATGGTTAGGGACTAAATTCATCGGTATACAAAGTTGATAAATATGTGCAGTTACCCATAAAATGGGATGTATCAAATTTTTACTGAGTTTTAGAAAACTTGAACTGGAACATGTAAATCAACATGTGTGAGTTTGGCTTAACAATTAAACTATTATTTACTCACAACATGAGCAAATGAATCAAGGTTTGTCACTGAGCTTGAGTAGAGCTTTCCTGAGCTGCTTGCTTGCAATTGACTCAATGTATTTGCTTTTTGTAGGCAGAAATCTGACTTCTTTGTGTAGTAATTCTTCAGATTGATATTTATATTGAAAATTTATTTTAGTTTTGAGAATAAAATTAGAAATATGTTTGAGTTGGGTATCAAATTTTGTGTTTGAATAATTTATTTGATTTAAAGTGAGTTCCACGTAATTGACAAATATTAAATTATTAGTAGTTGATTGTTTGAGAATATAATGAGTTAAAAGAGTTTAAAAAGTATATAATGTAATTACGTGGGTCCATGTAAAACTTGAAGGGGTTTCTCAAATTTGAATCGTTGTTTTTTAAATTATACATATATATATATTGAACTAAAGAATGAATAATAGAAATTTTTTGGAGAAAATCCAAATGTGCCCAAAATTTCTTATGCCAACCCAGGTGCATTGGAGCATCTGTTTTGATGGTTCTCCATTCTATAAATTGTTAATTCAATTGGTTATCTAATCACTTCCTAGATATTTATATTCATGGGAATGAAAGGGTGAAAGTCTTTTAAACTTTAGGTAGGCAAATCTCATCTTGTTAACATTTCACTTTCAGTGCTCATTGTTTTAATTGTTTATTATCAGTTTTAGGGATTTCTATTCTGTAATTGCTCTTCCTTTTGCCAATCTATAACATGGATTTCAGGCTATACGAAGGAATAATGTAAATGCTACTGGGACTTCAAGCATTGCTGATATTCCTCGCAACTTGGTTGATACTGGGGCCGTTGAATTCATGATAGACATCAAAAGGGAATGTGCCCGTAAACTTGAAGAGGTGAATCTAATCTTTGAACTTAGACTGGAAGTATGAAATATATTTACATATATGTAGCATCATCCAATATCTTGAATCTTTAGTTCAAGTGCATAATATGCATAAAATATTCAAACATCTATTACTCATTCAAATTTTCATTTGTAGATTTCATTGACTTGTTTTGCATAATGCTAGTTATCTAGCCAGGGATGAAGGTCTACTTTTCTTGGCCTTAAATAAATGTCTATTTGCTTCATATAGTTCTTTTTGCGGTCTTTCTTCCCTTTCTCTTTCTGTCACATTTGTTAACAATTTGAGGAATAAGGGATGTGATATTAAATGGTGCAGTCTGAAGAACGAGCAAGGACACTTCGTGCTGATCTGGCTGTAGAAGAGCACCGGGCAAAGGAGTTGAGTAGAATTCTCCAGGAGATTCTTCCTGATCCAAAGACATCTAATCCCCAGAAATCTCGTATGGGAAGAAAAGTAGGTTGTTTGCACTTTTCCCACTGGTAGATTTTTCTCATTTTTGTTAAAATTTTTTAATAAGAAAAGCAAGATTTAATCAGCCAAATGATCGGTCTGTGCCCTTATGATTACATTAACATTGTTTGATTGCAGAGGAGCACTGAAAGGAAAAAGATTTCAAGACGCCTTACGGAAGAAGCTATGGCATATTTTGATGAATGTGTGTCATTATCAACTTTGGACAGTTCCGATTTCTCAGCCCCAGAAGATCCACCTCTTTGTTCAGTTGGTGGCTCCATGTCAGTGCCAGAACAAATTTTGGGCCATGATCTGAACCTGGAGGCACTGGACAACTATTCTAATAACAAGCAGGTAACTTTTCTTGCATGTCAATGAATCTCTCAAGCCTATTTCTAATAAAATGAGAACTATTAGAAATAGGCTTGATTTTAGAAGTATATATACACATCATCAAACAGCCTTCAATCTTGAAATCATCCCATTGCATGTGTCCAATTTTTTCATTTTTTTCCATAAAAATTACGGAGTTCAAAATTTTAAACTAGTAACTTATTTCATGCTAGTTTGATCTGAAGCTTCTGACACACTATTTGGCTTGACATAAATAGAAGCCTATAATGGCTGAATGCTTCTTGTTAAACATTCTGAATGGAAATTGTGTCCAGCATTTGAGGTATTTCTACTTTGGCATGGGGATGGAGAGATATTGAGATGAGATTGTGAGGTTGAGGTCCTCTTTCTTTCTAACTCTAAAGATGCTTTAGCCATGCTACTAGATTGCATGATGAATTTCTGCTGCTGAATAGTTAGAAACTTAGACATCTTTTTGTAATGCTATATATGTTTTGAAACCTGGTTATTGATGGTTCACATATATATATATATATATTTGGATCGGTAAATTCTAGGAGATTGAGGAACTTTATCCTTTCTTAGTTTTGATCTATTAGAATTCTTTTCCATTCATTTATGATTATTTGTCTGGTGCTTGCATGGAATTCATTGACACAGAAAGAAGATTTTGAAGCAGATGTGGCTATGAAGCTGCAAATGTTTATTTTGCAGGGACTTCCATCAATTCATGATCTCATGCAGTTTTTCTCATTTGAGTTACTCTTTAGTGTTAAGTATTGGTGAAAAGTTTTCAAGTCTACTAATGGTATTCATAATTACAGGCAGTACTGCGTGGTCTTGACAAGCACAGGAATAGCTGCGAGGATTCCAATTTGACAGCAAATAGCAGCAGCTCTGTACCCGCAATAGATCAAGTAGATCTAAAGGCAAACAGCAGTGGTAGCAGCCAGCTACACCAGTTTTCATTATCTCAGAAACTGGAAGAGAATTTTGAATCTGATGATTTTAAGAGTTACATAAAAGAGTTTGAGAGGGAAGGTGTTGTTGGAAACATGGTCATTTCAGATGGTAAAAGATCAGGGAGTGATTCGGTTGAGCATGATTATAGTAGTGTGCAGAGCTTATTGTTTGAGAGGGTATTCTCTCGGAACAGAATAGAATCTGGAGGTATGCACTTATGTCCTGGAAACTTCATGGTGTCGTTCTCTCTTTTTGGTTCTGTTCTATGACACAACCTGGTAAGCAAATTATTACAATATTCCTTTTTTGTTTGTGTATAGCTATTAAGGAAATTGGTGTGACATTCATGATTTGTAAAACGTCTAATATATATATATATAAATATATATTTTAAAAAAAATTATATTTCACTACATTTGATCATTTGGTTTTTGCCTCCACAGAATAGTAGGATAGTGGTTTGTGGCCAAATATGAGCTGCACTTGACTCTCAGTTTAGGGGTTAAAATTGTAAGATTAAACCAGAAGAGTTGAGAGAAGGAAACTACAAAAGTATGAGGCTGCTTTTTCCCTTTCTCCTCTATTCTTTTGTAGCAGAACTCCTCACCCAATGCCACCAAATCACATTCCCCAAACTTTACCTTCTCTCTCTTCTCTTTTTCAATCCCTTAGGAAGTAAAAAATTGTGAAATTTTGGTGAACTTGGTTTTAATGTTGTGATTTTAATATAGTTTTTTTTAAAAAAAAATTAATTATTAATTAGTAGTATTTTTAAACATATGAGTCAAATATATTCGATTTTTTTATTTAAAAAAAATTTTTTTAATGAATTTTGACTTATACTTTTGATTTAATTCACACTTTAAGGTAGATTTTTGATAATGATAAATTTATTTTTTTTTTTTTTAAACTCAATTTTCAAATAATATAATTTATTTTAGGTAAAAATAACAAGGGTGTACTTTAAAAAATGTTTTTTTTTTTTTTTTTTTTTGTTTAATTAAAGGTATCTATCACTGATAATAGTGATTAATCCTTTTCATTGTGAGTGTTTTTTCATGGGAGGTAAATAATGGGTCATGAGATGTGTTTTATTCCCATAAACGAAGTTCAAACTTCTAACCTCAATTCCTTTCCTTTCATTGCGGGTGTTTTTCTATTGAAGGTAAACAATGGGTCATGAGATGTGTTCCATTCTCATGACAGAATTCAAATTCTAAATTTCATGGTTAATGGTTAAGGGATGAGATGAGCAATTACCACATAACAT
Organism: Marsdenia floribunda; assembly: GCA_035583425.1. Classification (NCBI taxonomy): domain Eukaryota; kingdom Viridiplantae; phylum Streptophyta; class Magnoliopsida; order Gentianales; family Apocynaceae; genus Marsdenia; species Marsdenia floribunda. The sequence continues at coordinate 5,983,234 of JAXGGT010000094.1, read as the reverse complement.
GGTTGGAAAAATATTGTTCAAACAGCCCTTAAAAATGCAGACGCGTCTTTCATGTGATTTAATATTATATCTTGTCTTCACATTCCCATTTCTTGCTTCAAATTATGTTCCTTTTTCTTCCGAAATTGATAGACCATTTGTTGAATTGTGAATAAAACAGATATTTTGTTCTTCACTTTTCCCATCTCTCTCATCAAATTATGGTTTTTCTTTTTCTTCCAAAATTGATAGACCATTGTAGAATTCCGAGTGTAGTGACAAAAAAAAACAAAACATGTTAAATCACGTGTGGAGGATGTGTAAATAAAATAATATTAAATGTGTTCAATGTTATTTTACTGTTGTTAAATGGTCTTAAATTTTAGATTTTTTTTTTTCTCCATTTCACTAATTTGATTGAGTAAAAAATAGTTTTTTCCCTGAAAAAATAGAATATTTAAGTCTATATATATATATATATATATATATATATATTACTAAAATAACTTGTTAAAAAAAAAAATTAATAACTTAAAATTAAAATTTCATAGTATCTCTATTTTTGGATGTGAGATCTCTTAAAATATTTTATATTGTTAAAACATCCATTAAATTAAAATTTGTGCTAATTTAATTAACTTAAAAGACTGGCGCTATTAATTTTTATTAAATCAATATTTATTATTTTTTAAAATAAAAATTACTAAAATATTTTTATTTTTTTTAAATAGATGTAAAAAAATATTTTTATATCTTTATAAAATTTTTAATACGATTATAATTTTTATTTTTTAAAATAATAATAATAACTAAATTTTTTTATTTTTTATTTTTTTTGAAAATAATAACTAAAGTTAATGGCTTAGTTTTAAACATTAATTAAACTGATACGGTTTTTAATTGAATTAATATTTTAAACAAAATCTTAAAGGATGTCTTAAGAAATCTGCGTCCTATTTTTGTTTAAATTTTTTTTTTTTTTTTTTGGATAACCGTTAATTGACTTTGGATATAATAGTTTCATCTATAATTATAATATATATATATATATATGTTAAAATTAAAATACCCAAATTTTCAAAAGGCAAAAAAAAAAAAGCCACGGCCACGGTGGCCTCCTCGTTCCTCCTCCTCATCAGTTATAAAATCTTGTCCTTTTTATTTTTTCTTTTTTCTTTTTTTTTTTTTCTATGAGAAGAAAATCTTGTCTTCTTAGTAGACAAAAACCAATTTTGCAATAATAATATATCATAAAATTTAGTATAAATAATTGACTAAATTCATCTTCTCTTATTTTATTTGTCATGAAATATTATTATTCATTTTAAATCCCATATTTATTCAATATAACGAAAATGAACAAACCATTCAAACTAACTATTTGCAACTGCTACAACTCATCATTTTTGCTTGACAGCAGCCAAAAAAAAAAAAAAAAAAAAAACTAATAAATAATATAATACTGCATTTAGATGGAAAAAGGAAAAAAAAAAAAAATTACTCACTTCGTTTTCTCTTTTTTACTTGTTACAAATAATAAATAATTCTTAAAAAAAAACAACAAATTAATATATTTTTTTAGTTAAAAAAATTAAAATATTTTTTAATTTTACTATTTTCATAAAAATAATTAATAAATATTTAGTTGTCAAACATTAATTATAGGAATATTAAAACATATATGTGCATTTATTGATTTATTTTTCCTTAATCCCTTATAATAATGTTTACAACTTATTTATTATTCTTATTAAAAAAAAAAATTAAAGTCAAAAGATATTTTAATTTTCTTTTTACTTAAAAGCACATCATTTTTCATATATATATTTTTAAAAATATGTGTGCGTGTGTGTTTTTTTCCATCCGTGACAGATAAAGAAAAAAAAAAGTTTTTATTTTCATATATATATATATATATATTTGGATAAATCACCAATTGAGTCCCTTAAGTTTATGTTTTGATTTGTTATGGTTCCTTATGTTTATTTTTGTCTAAAGTAGTCCCTTAAGTTTATGTTTTGATATGTTATGGTCCCTCATATTTATTTTTGTCCAAAGCAGTCTCTTAAAAATTTTTAAATTGATCAAAGTGGTCTTTTAACCGTTAACATCTAAATATTTCGTTAACTCTCCTTGCGCGTGACATCCTAAACTCTCTTTAATTTTGAACAAA